>WNHD01005436.1:0-10195 GCA_011057455.1 Ganaspis sp. Gsp50 | reverse complement strand
TTAAGGTTTTCCGTAGTTTCCCTTAACTCTGGTTAGAAAGGACCAGGTGAATACGAGTAATTCTAATTAAAGTCGGCTACGGACGCAAGTTAGGGGGAAAAGGATGGGGACTTATGGAGAATAATTGGGAGGGGTATTAGATATGTAAAAACCCGAAAAGGGTATACATGGAGGAACCAAAAATATTAAATACATTATACACTTTTATTTTAAATGTGAAATGGATAATGCACTACTAAATTATTTTGAAAAATATATTTTTTTGAAAAGAGCATAATAATTTTGTTACTAGTATATTTAAAGAAATCTTTGTGTGCTTATATTTAGAACTGGAATTTTCGACACTTTCAATTATCGATATTACCTAGGAATTCTTATTTATCATTTTAACAATGATATTTGTAAGGTATTACATAAGACTAACGTACAATTAATAAATTAAAATATTCACACTTGTGGGGATTCGATGCACGTAACATCACGCAAACTCGATCGCTAACTCAACTCACTAATCACTGAGCCACGTAAACATATGAAACATTTTTATTTTTGGAAGATATAAACACAAGCAGAGAATCTAAAGAGAACTTAAATGGAATTACCGAGACCGACAGAGCACAAGATAAGAATTTAGAAAATCGAACAGAGGCTAGGAGAGAACTAATCAAGAATCTAGAGAACAACAGAGGACTTAATAAGAACTTCATATTTTGCTGAAAAAGTTAAGACAACAATGAGAGATTAAAAGGAGCATTTAAAAGAACTAAATGAGGACGTTCGAGCCAAAAGAGAATTTATTCAGTTCCATGGAGGACTTAAAGAAACTCTAAATTTCGACTCGGGTCGTGAGGGTCATAGTTAGAGAATAAAAATAACCTGTTATTTTAAAAAACTATCTCTCTGATATGTAGAAAAAATAAAAAATTGTAAAAGTTTCCCCATAGAAATTTAGCATCCTAATTAAAATTTTATACAAATTTTATTTTTATTTATTTTAAATTCAAGATTTGTTTTCATCCTTAGACCTTCCAAAAGAAAGTTCATTGGAATTTATTATAGATTATAGATCTTAAAGTTACGGTTTATTTCTTGAAAATAAATTATTTGGAGTATTTAAAATAGTGTATATATAAGTGAAAATTTACACGAACAGAATTTTCTAATAGACATTTTAAATTTAAGAGGGTTGGTTATTATAGAGTCAAGGGTAGTTTTTATGACGATTCCATTCAGAGTTATATAAAAATTTCAAAATAGCCCTGAACATAATTGTCGAATAAGTTTTTATAGACGTTTAGTATGAATATTAATGAAAACGTATTTAAGGTTAAATAAGCTGAATTTAAAAATTTCATTTTTGAATTTGTTAGTAACTGTAAATTATTCATCTATTTTAACAGGGATGATAGTAAAATTATTGAAAAATATTGATCATTTGGAAGTTCATTAAATTTAGCATCGAATAGACAAAAGAACAAATATTTTAATGATATAAATATGAAATAATAATTCTTTAAATTCAGCTATCTCTTTGCAAAAATTAAGATTCTGATATCTTGAGTTCAAGTGAACGCAAATTGAAGAGATAATTTTTTTGTGAGTCTATACTTTAAAAAAAATGAAATATAAATCCCACGCTACAATTCCAGACAAAATGCAATTAAAAATAACCAGTATTTACTTTAAAAGTTTTAATAGCATATTGTGCACCAAGTAGGAAAAGAAGACGCTCTCCGACGAGTTTGAAAGTTGCTGCTCGAGCGAAGCGATTGCAGCATTCAAACTCGTTGGAAAGGTTTTTTTCGTATGAGGTGTACAGAGTGCTTTGTGTAACAACTGCTGAAATAAAATTGCATTTTCCAATCAAGTTTTCATATGCGATTTCATACTTTTTGCGAGATTTTCGTGGCAGTCTAGCAGCCTTTACTTCTGTCGCAGCAGTAACAATTATTGGAGGTGTGTGTAGTGTAGTCAAATTATTTATTTTCTGTGATATCAAAATCAATTATTTTGAGAAATAGAAACTTTAATACAAAATTAAAATAAAAACACTGTATGTAATGGTGAACAAGCGAGCGCAAATCGCTTACTTTGCGACCGCTTTACGTGCACGTAATAGTGTATTTTCTGTGGTATCAGGAAAAATATTATTCTAATAGTATGTTTCAATTTTATATTATATTTTAAAAGTTACAGAACATATTTGATATTTATAATAATAAGTTACATTACTTTCGAACATAAGGTCAAGAAAATGGTTTATAATAAATGTCTTAAATTAAAGTTATATTATTACTTTGAGTCTTGAAAAAGATAGTTATATAAAACCCAACTCGGAGTTCAAATTATATAATTCTGAGTTTTCAATAGGAAATTATAATTCTAATATTGAACTAGCCTCATTAAACTGAATTTTTGGTTAGAATTTTATAATATTGACAATTAAATAAGCATTTTATCAACGGGAGGCGTCGACTTCTTTTTGTCGACGCTTAGTGAATAGGCTGTAGGCTAAATAACTGATTAAATCCAGACAAATATGTGAATGGACGTTTTCTACATGCTCATTCTTCTATTTGCCTGAGTTTAGCTTAATGCTTAGGAATTAAACTAAATACCTGATTTGTCTATTTGCCTACAACAGATACACATTATACAGATGGATATTGTACAGACTGTAAAGGAATTTTCTATCCAAACTAGTGTGAGGATCCTAAGTCGTGGGGACTAGCCTTTGGTACACAATGAAAATCATCTACCGAGTGGCTGGTCATGAGGACTTTGGTGGTTTAGTCTTGGTAAAGGGCTGGTATATGACTGTGGAGCCTCTGAGGAAGACATGGTGCATGTTTTCACAACGTGTCGTCTGCACAACGTAGACTTCAAGAGACTGTTGCGTTGGGGTAAGCATTCAGTGGCCGGCCACTGCTTCCCACATAGTGACGCAACAGTTCTAGATTCCACAGGTGCTGGATGAAACCCGCCGTACACTAATCTTAGAGTAGATTCGGCTATGGTCGAAACATCCACAAAGTCCCAGTTGTTAATTGCGATGGTTTTCCTACGACAAACCTGGACTTGCTTAAGTTTGCCCGGTTCTTTCGGAGATGATCGTTACTAATTTACCTCCCTTCTAGAGTGTCCGGTCTTCTTAGGCGCTTTTGTGAAAATTTTTCCTTACCCAAATCCCCTTGCGGTGCATCGTGAAAAATTCCGTTCTTTTGGTATTGTCATTATGTAAAATTATGTACATATATTCATTATGCAAAGAGTAAGTGTGAGTAATAATTGTAATTGATTCCATGGCTATATTTTCCATGCTTGGATTAAACATCGAGAAACATATCCCTTAAGGGGTCAGAAATTCTCAAGGTGCCCTTGAGTCACCTCTGACACTACTTTATCTTCCTGGTAATCAAAGAAAAGTATGTACTACACACTGACTGAATAAAGTTTAGGAGTGTTTACTCGGATATTATTTAATTCTTTCTTTCTCTTAGTACAGTATATTATTCAGGTGCAAAACTTTTTAAATAGCACACACACACTTCTTTCACTTTGCCTGACAATGACATACTTTAGTAGACTTGATCAACACTTAGTCTGCATATCTTGGTGTACTAATAGGAACTCACAATCAATTTATCAATACTTAAGCAGTTTTGATCCACACATGCAAAAATAATACACTAAGATTTGTATTGTTATTCTTTACAGCTTCCCTTTCGATTGCGGCAATAGGAGCAAATTATGTATGGACGACTCCAGCCCTACCATATTTAAAAAGTAACGAGTCAGCATTTTCTATTACTGATGAACAAGGATCTTGGATTATTTCAATCTATAATCTTAGTGACATAATTGGTGGCTTATTGGCCATCTTTCTTCTAGACCGAATTGGCAGAAAATCTACTTTACTTTTCAGTGGTCTTCCATCATTCTTCTCTTGGCTGTTTATTATTGTTGCAGATAACTATGTGTACTTGCTCATTGCAAGGTTTATTGCTGGAATCAGTCAAAATTGCGCTTATGCAACAATAGTAATATATTTAGCGGAAATCGCAGAAAAAAATGTAAGAGGTACTCTGATCAATATTATGCGACTGTTACCTTCCATTATATCGTTCCTATTGACAATCGTAGGAGCCTTCTTATCTTATAACACACTAACACTGTCTTGCGTATCAGTTCCTCTTCTCTTCTTGACAACATTCATATTTATGCCAGAGAGTCCTTACTACTTTCTAATAAAGAATAAAGATGAAGATGCACTTAAAACGTTGATGAAGTTAAGAGGTTCAACAAATCGACAAAAACTGCTATCTATCATTAGAGAAATGAAATTAGAAATCAAAAATGACAAAGTTTTGAAAAAAAATGCTTTTAAAGAATTATTTTCAAAAAAATATAACCGAAAAGGACTTCTTATAGTTGTATGTATGAAAATAACACAGCTGATGGCAGGAAAAACCGCAATTGTCAGTTACACTGAAGAGATTTTTTCAATTAGTGGATCAACTCTTGATCCGAAAATTTCGGTTTTAATTCTTGCTGGTGTACGCTTAATTGCTTCTATTATTTTTGGAGGTATGATTGAACGTGTGAGTAAAAGATTAAACTTTTTTATCTCTGGAATGTTATCTTCCATTTTCTTGGCAACAGTTGGTTTGTTTTTTTTCTTAAAATTATATTTAAAAACTGATGTATCTTCGATTACGTGGCTGCCATTGGTAGCCCTCATTTTATATGAATTGGCATATTATATGGGAATAAATGTTGTACCTTACGCAATACAGGGAGAAATCTTCCCACTTAATGTAAAAGGCATTGCTGTATCTGGAGGAATGATGTTTGGCTCAGTTTGTTCGTTTGTTACAACCAGTGGTTATTATATCCTTAGTAACGCTGCCGGTGTTTATACAGCATTTTGGTTTTTTGCTCTAGTTGCGGTTTGCGGGTCAATTATCTCCTTTCTCATTATTCCCAGAACGAATGGAAAAACTTTGGAAGAAATTCAAGCAATGCACAATCCTGAGATGAAGATTAAACTGGATATGGAAAGGAGAATGAGATAATTGGTTAGGACTATGGTAATAACATGGAAAAAATAAGTTTACTGAACTTTACTACACCTTTTTGCAAATTTTAAATATAAAGGCAAGATTGATAATATTTGACTTAAAATGTAAAGATGAGATATAGTGCAGTAAAGTTTTAAAATGTAAGATAATATTTCTTCAAAAAAGTAAAATGATTGATAAGTAAATATTTTCAAAAAGGACTTAAAGTTTAAAAATAGTTTATTACCAAGTGTTGAAAATTTATTGAAACATTGAATAAATTCCAGTAAAACTTAGAAAGAAATTTTAAAATGAAAATAATGGAAATCAATATTTTGTCCCATACATATTGGTTATAATATAGGATTTTCATCATTCCTGTTTTTTCTTGTAAACTTTAAGAAAAAGAATAAATCAATTAAAAGTATAGGAATTACACGGTAAAATTTACTTTAACTGAAACAATGAAATAATATTTATGTAGAATAGTTAAAAACGAACTGAAAATGTACTAAAGATTTTAAGATTATCTCTATTGAAGAGAAATTGACTATTCACAACAGCAAAATATTCAGTTATTGTAGAGAAAATTTTTCACTCTCACTGATAAAGCAATCTCGCTGATCTACGTTCAAGTTTATTTTAAAACGTTTCTCAAAATAGAAATAAAGTTAAGCAATAAGACAGAAAACAAAACTGGTTTGTTTTTTATATTGAATACCGAAATCTGACGATTAGCAAAAAAATGTGACTTACTGCAAGCGATAATTTTTAAACTAGAGAATGAAACATTGTGTGATATTTAAACCAAAATTAAAGTTTGATTTACTGAATGAGAAATTTTATTTATATCGAACTTACAGATATCATGTTTTGGATATACTCTAATTGAATTTTAAGTTAATAGACTCCCCGTTTCTATTTACCATTAAGACCTATACATATAGTGTAATGTGTTCTGATTTTCGATGTTACTCAAGTTCTCAACATTCATTTGAACCAACTGTTTTGTTTTCTTTGAATTTTTAAAAGCTTAGCATTTGTTTCAAACAACTGTTTTAAAACAATAATAACAAAGAAGTTAATATTTTTTACAGTTTGAAATCAGTCGAAAATTTGTAATTTTTAAAAATAAAAAATAAAAGAATTAACATTTCGTTCATTTGAACGTTCTGAACTTTAAATGCATGATATTCCTTCATATGGATTAATTATGTTATGAATGAGGAAAACTTGCAGCAAATGCTTTGATATACAATGAGAACAATGTAAATATGTGAATGGGAATAAACATTTGTACAAACATACGTAAGTACTTAAGTACTTCAGATAATAAAGTTTTTCTTAACTGTAACATATTTCTTTTAATACACTAAACTAGAAGATTATTCTACATTAGGGTGGTTCTTAAAAATAACATTTTCGAATTTTTATCATTCCGTCCCTTCATTTGGTTCTAAATGCAAAAAAAATATAAGGATTTTTTATTTTTATTTTGATTAAGATATTCAATAGTGCCTGTATGCCATTTATTTTTGACATGCATTTAGCATGGAAAGAAAACACTTTTTCGTAAATTTACTATAAAATCGTTGAAAATTAATATATTTTTTTGGGACCACTCTGTTTCTGTTAAGTAATATTTAAAGGAAAACATCCAATCAACTATTTTGCTAGTTTTTATAGGATTCAAAAGTGGACCCAAAATTCCTATTTTTGATCAAAACTAATAATTCTCAAAGAATGAGATGCTCACTACTTTTAATTAATCTTACTACTTTTTTTTCAAATGTTTATAATGACCAATCTGAAAACATATTTTAAACATTCAAAATGTCCAATCCAATACTGCGGACACGGTATCTAAAACGAGTGGAAAATTATGTTCATTTCATGAACATTTTGGTATCCTTATAGAGAAAAATATTTAAATATTAGAAATAATAAAACAATGACATCTTTTTAATTATTTTTAAAGTATATAATCTTTATACTAATACGGATCAATTCGTTTTTTTGTATTGAAAGTTTTCCCCAAAGATATTATCATTAAGAAATCATAATTTTAAAAGGAATATATATTCTACATAGGTAAATCTATTCGTATTTTATTCTAGCAAGTCTGTCCTAGAGGAACTACCATAAGAAAAATTCAGTTTTAAAAGTTTTGTAAAAAATGTGATTTTAAACGTCAAAAATAATAAAGAACTAAAAATTTTTCTTAAGGTACTATAACAGTAAATGAGCAATAAAATCCCAGGTGGAAAATTATGCATAAATTATGAATTTTGATAATGTATAAGTTATGAATAGTGATTATGCAGAAACTACGCAGAAATTATGCAGAAATTTTATAAAACCATGGCGAAAATCTTGCAAACCATGGGAACATATTTGAATACGTTTTTTTGAAAATGCAACCATGGCGAAAATTTTGCAAACTATGGAAACATATTTAAAAACGTTTTAATAAACTGCAACCATAGCGAAAATTTTACAAATCATGGGGATTCATTTGAATACGTTTTTTCAAAATGCAACTATGTCAAAAATCTTGCAAACCATGCGAACACATTAAAACTCGTTTTTTTAAAATGCAACCATGGCGAAAATCTTGCAAACCATAGGAACACATAACGTTACTTACATAAACTTTCATAATTATTATTTTACAGATACTCCACTCATTTGATGATTAATATTCCTACGATAACTGAAACCCAAAGAAATTGGTGAAAAATCGACAAAAAAACAGTGTTAAATTTGTTTTTTTGGTAAATTACTTTTTTCCATTGCACGTAATCTTTTTAGTAGCTGAAGAAAAGTTGTAGCTTATAAAATGTTCTTCTAATTAAAAGAAATCAAATGCTTTATCTCAAGAAGTTTCCAAGTAGTGACCTTCTAAAGTCATTTTTTTACTAGGAACTTCTTGAAAGAAAAATTATTTTTCAGTTTTTGTCAAATCAATAGTTCCCTATGCATTTATCGTGTTTGTTGCTGGGGGTTAAATTAAACTAGACTCATTTGTGAATAATTATAGAGAAGGAAAAGCAATTTATCTTTATAAATTTCTGAAAATCACCGTTTTTATTCACTTTTTTAAATATCCCTTCAAAAGAAAGAATGCTAGTTTTTCGATACGATTTGTTATAAATGAAAAATTGTAAAAGTAAAAACTGTTAAGGCACATCGAATTAAAAAGTTATATCACCTATTAGTACCAAGGAAGAAAATAGTTATTTGTGGGACAAGGATCCTAAACAGCACTTTATATGAATACAATAAATCGGAATTTAGGGTTCTCGTATCTTATATAATTTTTTGTCATTCGCACCCTAAACACGAGGTTATTTACTACTAGTTGATGAAAAACCGCCATGTTTGTATTATACCCAGGTGAAACAATTGTTTGGAAACGACTCCGACGAAAACTTCACAAAGGTTGTTTTGCATACCTAAGTTTTTTCAAGAATGAAGTTATTGTTAGAATCTATTCCGATGGTTTTTTTCACCTGGGTAAAGTAGCGTCAGTCAATTAGATTGTGAATAGATTTCATCATGTGCCTAGGTCACAACATGAAACATTAAAGCATCGCTAGTCGTACGTAAACTCGTGTTTAGGGTGCGATAATGACAAAAAGTTTATTTTAATAAAGCATAAAATAATTGAAGCAGTTTGTGCAGAGACCGCATAAGTCCATAAACCAAAATTGTTCAGGAATCAATAAAAACTGTTTTTCTTCTAATTGTGAGAATTTTTTTCAATTCCGCTTTTTTTATTATATTCTACTAACCAATAGGTTTAAAACTTTGCTATGGTTGATTTATTTTTTAATTTATATAAGTTAATAACTTAAGAATATAATGTTAAATTAACAGATAAAATATTTTAGGTTACCAATATAACCTCAAAATGTACGAAACGAAAATTTGATTAATTTTTTAAAAGGGTTTGGAGTTTAGCAATTTACGTAATATTTTAACAGATTGTAGAGCTTCATCTAAAGATAATTTTTCAATAAAAAAGTGATTTTCGAAAAAATATGGACTTATGCGGTTTCTGCACAAACTGCTTCAATTAGAGATAAGGAATTAAAATATAAAGTATATCTTTCACTTAGATTATATACATTGAGCCTTGACAAATCTTCATTGAAGTTGGGTGTCTTTAATATGAAATCCCTCTCACAGAAAAAAACAAAATGTTGTTTTTCAATGTAACACCTTTTTTATTCCAAGTTCATCTTGAAATCTAACATTTAGTTTTTGAGTTTGCACCTACTGTCTTTTCATGGTAGAATCGTTTAAGGTTTTACACAAATAGGTCTTAGTCAAAACCTAGTTTTTATAAAAATAAATATAATAATTTAGAAACATGTTATAAACATAATTATTTTTAAAAATTTATTAAGTAACAATTTCTTAATAACGACTGTATGATTGTGCTGAAGCTGAGGCAGATGCTTGCGCTGAAGCTTGGGAGTATCCGCCGCCGCCCCCACCACCATAAGGATATCCGCCTCTGCAAATATATAATATTGATATTTACTAACTTAATTTCCAAAACAATTTTATCATAATATAATAATTTGACCGTACTCTCCACAGGTATGACACACTGGACGAGGAGGAGGTTGAGGACGAGGTTGGTATCCACAAACATTGCACCCTCCTCCACCGTAACTTGGATATCCTCCTGTAATAAAAACATTTTTTCTTGTAATTATATATCATCTTTATTTTCAGCCTATTGCCTGAATTGTTGTAATCAAAATTATTATTAGAGATTATAATGAATTTAGCTAGTTCTATTAAAATTAAAAAAATTTAAATTTAATTACAAAATACATAAATAATCGTTCTAATTTTTGCAATTTTTGTTTATTTAAAACCCTCACTTCCTATTATCTCTCTTTCTCCACGAAGATAAACTGATAATGGTTTCAATATTATTAACTATTTTACGAAAAGCGATATTATACCTAGAAAACAAGGTCAATTTAGCAGGTGAGACGATTCGCTACTAAAAAATCCTACACGGAGAAAAATAACATGCCTACATTAGCGGAAGTTAATCTGTTAGAAACAAACGTACAAAGAATTGTGAAAATCCGTAGATTTTATGGATTTCAACT
>WNHD01005435.1:0-10195 GCA_011057455.1 Ganaspis sp. Gsp50 | reverse complement strand
TTTTCATCTCCTCGACACACACTACAATAATTGATAGGTCCCCATCTGCCGGTAATTTTGTCCGAAAATGAGCATTTTTAGGACAGGCTGACTGGACTACTAGGTTTAAACAATATTTTTTATATCAAAATTTTAAAATAATTTTTTTTTCTTTATATGTTCTTAAACTTTAACTCAAAAAGCATTATTTCTCAAAAGGATTTTTAATATTTCGAATGGTTTTTAATATTACAATGATAATTAGTGAATACCATTTTCGTTTTCTCAGGTATTTATGTAAAAAAATGTACATTTGAATTTACCTATTATATCTATAAAATAGTTATTATCTATTATATTTACTTATATTTATTTATTTTTTTGATGCTAATAAAAATATCTCTAACTTAATTATGATTTTTTAAAAATTGCTCTAAATGTATCGGAAAATTACATTTAAGCTTAAATACTTCCAAGATTAGTTGCCTCATATACATATAATAAATAATATAGATACAAAAAGAAAATGAAAAGTTAACATATCTTTTAAAAAAATATTCTTATTTAAAGTGCCCAGTTTCTGGAGAATCACCCATATAATAGATTGCTAATTACATATAGTGAATAGAATGTTTCCAAAAGTTACGTATATACTAGTTCTAAATAGAAGCTAATAAAAAAAGCTGATAATGAAAGTAGGCGACAAGCAGTTTAAATGCATTGTCCTTTACATGCTTTGCATGATAGTACTAGTGTGAACATAAATGCAATGCATACTTAATTAAATACAATTTTACATATTAGAAGAAAGCTATTCATAATGGTGATAGCAGGTGACAGTTCAGAAGAAAGCTGTCTGAATAGTAGGTCAAGAAAGAAAATAGAATTTTTTGAAGATGTTTTACCCTATATTGGAGATTTTGGAAAGTATCAGTTGACTTTATTATTTAGTTTATTTCCATTTGGAATTGCATTTGCCGCAGTACTCTTCGGTCCACTATTTATTACTGCAGTACCAATGAAACACTGGTGTAAAATTGATGAGTTAATGGATCTAAATTTGACAAAAGAACAGAGGTAAATCAATTCAAGTACACGGATAAAATAAAAGATTCTTTTTCTTGATTCAATGCATGCACGCAGAAAAATTGTTGGACAATAAATTCAATTTCTGTTGGATAAAAGGAAACTAGTTGTAATATCTGTGTAAAATGATAAATCAATTAACGCCGCACAGTGGTCTGAAACGCTAATCTAGCTGGTCAAAACTATTTACAATTGTTTAATTTTGTTGACAGTAAGTGTCTAGAGGTTTTTGGGGCCGCTGATTACGAATTTGATACTAAAAATACAAAATTCAAAATGTCGGATCCAATATGGCGAACTTAATATTTGAAAAATCAGTGTATTTTAATAAAACTAAGTATTTTAGGGTTTCTTGGATCGCTGATTACGAATCCGATGCTAATGATAAAAATTCAAAATGGCGGATCCAATATGGCAAATCTAATATTTGAAAAATCATTGTATTTTTATAAAACTAAGTATTTTAGGGTTTTTTGGATCGCTGATTACGAATCTGATGCTAATAATAAACAATTCAAAATGGCCGATCCAACATGGCGAACTTAATATTTGAAAAATCATTGTATTTTTATAAAACTAAGTATTTTAGGGTTTTTTAGATATCTTAACATTACTAACCTCAGGTTTCACCTAAAAGTTGATGCACAATACTATTATTTATATAGATCAATACGAATCAAGCACTAAAAATATATGAAACTAAACAGCGAAATTAAAATAGTTAAAGCAGCACCTGAAAATATCTTTTGCTAAAACAAATAAATTTACTGTTGCCATGGCACTTCAAACAAATGAAAATACTACCATAACCGAGAGTGGTTTGTTTTTCGTTTTAAATGTGTTGTCTGTATATATAAGACAATACATTTTGCCATTAAAATATTACCGTTGTAAATTAAACTGAAATTTATTATGTGACTGTTTTGGAAAAACTCTAATAAAAGTTTAAAAGATTTTCATATGACATATTTTATTCTAACAAAATAATCGTAATTATTGTTTCAAAAAACCTTGAAATACCTTGCTTCATAAAATTGCAATAATTTTTTCACTTTCAAGTCTGCTATATTGGATCCGCAATTTTGAATTTGTTAATCTTAACATCAGATTCGTCATCAGCAATCAAAAAACCCATAAAACTTCATAAAAATACATAAACTGTTTCAATTTCACGTCAGACATATTGGATCCGCCATTTTGAATTTCTTAATCTGAACATCAGATTCGTAATCAGCAGTCCAAAGAACCCAAAGATACCTACTTTCATAAAAATATAATAATTTTTTCAATTTTAGGTCTGTCATATTGCATCCGCTATTTTATATTTGTTACTCTTAACATCATATTCGTAATAAGCGATTTAAAAAACAATAAAACACCTAGATTCATAAAAATACAGTAATTTTTTCAACATCAGGTCCGCCATTTTGGATCCGCCATTTTGCATTTTTAAAGTCTGAATTCAGATTTGTGATCAGAGACACTAAAAATCCTTTAATACCAAGTGGATTAAAATCCGTGAATGAAAACAGTTTCGTCCAGCTAGAATCGCGATTCAGACCATTCAAACTACACGGTTAAACACAAAATATCGAAAAGTGGCAAAAAGTGGCAAACTTTTTCCATTTTGAATTTTGTACTATGTACATGCAGCAAAAACTTACCCTTTATCGTTGTTTTTAACTTAAAAGTCTTTAATAAAAAATAATTTACTTTAAACTGTCTTAAAGTCTATGAATTAGACATCTAAAAAAATATGAACTTATTTCAAATAAGATGATTTAGTAGTTCACAATCTGCATTTAACTAAAAGTTTTATTTTTACTTCAGAATCAACTATGCTTGAATCTCTAATGCTGTAAGACTTATCATCATCATAGAAATTGTTTATTGATTAAATCATGCAGAAGTAGACTCACTAGATGTAGTAGAACATAAAACTACTAAAAAAAAAATATTTATTAACTTTGATTTTCCGACATTTGGCCAGCTAGATTTGCTTTTCAGACCACTGTGCGCCGTTTGAGATATTAGCATTTTAACATTTATATCTTAAATTACACAGCCCTGCATGGGTTTTGCAAATAAGATGGCTCCAAGTGCTTCCAAAGGCATTTTGCGCGCTGAATACGAATCTAGGTTCGAAAACACCCCATCACGTCAGGTTTTCGAGAAAAAGGAGGTTGAAATCCTAAAAATAGCGTTATTCGATATTTTCGAAAAATTGTAGAACTGAACACTCACGTGCTGGAACCATCGCTATTGTCAGAAATTGACAACTGATCTTTGCTTTTTAAAATTACCCCAAATCCAAATTGATTGCTTGTACTCTCTAAATTTAAATCAGTATAGAGATCTACTAATTTCACAGCTAAAATTGAACAACTAATTTAATTAGTGAATTGAATTACTCTCAAAATAATTAAAATTAAAAAAGAAATTTTTTTAAAAAAAATTAAAGAGAAATTTTTACTAGTAGCTGCAAAAACAAATGTGGATTTTTTAATAATTTTATACCAAATGGAAAGTTTCAATATCCTGATTGAAATTGTACAGAAGTTTGTACCTAGATAAATAATTTATTTAATACGATTCTTGCATACGAGTTTAAACTAATTTGCATTAGACTAATTTGTAACTTGTAAGATCTTTACAAGGAGGCTTATTATCATTTTATAAATTTTCTTAACATTAAATTGCGTTACCGAATGCATGATAGATATTTCTATTTGATAAAAAAATATATTTCCCTGTAAATATTATTATGGGGCACACCACTGCAGACAGCTGAAATAAAGCGTTTTATTGCAATTTCCTTTATATGCAAATGAAAGTGGGAGATGAGTTATTAATAAAGAATGTTATTAGGTATATTATATTGATGTTTACAAAAACAGAATTTTATTAAAAAATATTTTAAAATGTCGGCTTGAGAAACGTCCTTGTCACTAAGGTCTTTCTATCAAGAGCTCCGCGGCACGCAGTACACAAGGCGCAAAAGTTGATATTTATGAAAATAAAAAATTTTGTCCTTATTTGTATAAATTTAGCTAAAGTAATGCGTGACCGATTTTTCAAATTCCGATTTTTATGAAATTGGCGAGCATTCTAAGTTAAAAATGCAATTTTCGACAAAAATTTCGAAAGAAAAAATTGAAAACTTTGAGTTATGCTGTTTGACAATTTGAAAGTCGTATTTCGAGAAAATCTCGTTTATAGTTGCGTGGCATATGATGTCTTTCTTATTAGAATATACTTTTTTCCATTCAGTAGTGTCACAAATATCACTGATATCTCTAATGCTAAATACATTGCAAAGCAAAAATTTTCGAAAAATTTTTACGGATTCCAAAATCCGGTACGGTTGGCGGCTAGCCGATACGGGCTGAGACAAGGCGTGAAATTGCAAAGAAAAAACTTGGTGCTGGTGGAAAGCATTTATTTCTTATTCTACTAATATCAAAGGATTTTTTAAGCTATTAAAAAAATTTCAATTTTTTGAAAATCCCTTACAAAAGGAATAGCTATTCTACCAGTGAAAATATTTATTGTGTTAACAAAGAAAATAGTACGAAACAACCAAGAGAATGATTCTCCCAGCTATAGAAATTGGTTTTAATGTCCAGAGTCCAACAAAAATAGTGACATTATCCAACACATAGTATAATTTATCCAATTATTTTTCTGCGTAGTGAAAATGCGATTAAATCAATTAACTTTCTTTCTAGAATCGAACCTAGAATACAAGGATAATTATTCTTCATTCAAATATTTATTCTTTATTCAATAATAACTGTGACGCGCCAGAGTGAAAGGTCCTTAGCTTTAAAAAAAATTTGTGTTTTCAATATCAATTGACAGTTTTTAAGTTGCTCTTCCACATACAAAAATTAAAAGAAATGTATATCAATTACGTTTTGTGTTAATAATGGTCAAACATGGCGCCACTAATCAAGAACCCACTTAGAAGTTTTACTTTAAACGTCAGTCCTGTAAAATTAAAATTTCAGTTAGACGTGTGCAATAGTAATATGTTGCAATTGCGTATCTGTCACAATCAAAAGTGTCTACTGCACATCTGATCATTTTAGAAATGATCTCTGATAACGGAACAAATTAAAAATTTAATTTTGTTTCATACCTTTTCTAGGCAAGAAAAAAATAGACTTTTTTCGTACACAGCACTGCATCGTTTCAAATAGCGGACATTTATTCTCTAGATCCCCTGAATAGATTTTAAAATATGTTGACATTGTTTTATTTATCAGTATGTCCTTTTCGATAATTTACTACCAATTGGCCAATAAATAAAAATACAAAATTCTGTTAAAGAAATAAATACTGAAAAACAGTTAAATTCTTTACCCCTCTTTCAATCAGTTGATATTTTTTATTTTAATAAATGTTACTAGTGATAAAATTAAGTTCGACCCAAACATGTTAGTACCTCCCAATTTTGTCTCAATATCAGTTCTGGGATGTCACTTGATCATTCAGTGCACAAAGAGGAAACAATCGTTAAAGCCGTTTTAGAGAAAACACATTTTTCTCAAAATATGAAATTTCAAAATCAAAAAACTGAAATTGAAAGATTTCTTATCCATTTTTCATACTGGAGTATTTCCTGTAAAGATAAAATTTTTGTTTTCTTGGTCTTTTAATTTCGCAACAAAAAAAAGAGAATCTCCAGGCAATATATTATTATTATTATTAAATACAACTTCGAGGTTCTGGAAAAAGTAAATCATTTCCCTGAGTAAATAAATCCCGTCCCTGAATCTGTAATTGAAATTTAGTAACTCATCACTATAATGGAAAGATATTTTTTTCTGTTGAAGAATCCATCTGGCTATTCCGAAGTTAAACCATTATCCTTATTACGATAGATGTCATCACAAAAATTTAAATTTTCTACATCTTGTTCAAACTAAAGAAAATTTTGATTCACCAAAGTGGAGCACAAATGAAACAGTCAAATGTAAACAGTGGGAGTATGATTTTAGTTTAATTCCATATGCCAGCATTGGTGTTGAGGTAAAGTATATTTTACATCTAACATAAGAATAATAAAAACATATCCACCGTATTTTATGTGATCTTATCGGCAAAAAGAACAGCAAAAGTTTTCCTCGATGGAAGCTATCCCGGAAGCTCGCTGGAATCTCTCTGAAATGTGTCAGAAAGTTTTGTTTATCATTATGGTGCTAATTTTAAACCAATTTTTGATTGGCCTATAGAAGACAATAGTAATATTTTAAAAAATGCAAATATCTATGAAGAGTGATATTTGAAACTTCAAGAACTAAGTAACGCTTTGATTATTTAGCTGATAGAAAAGTCGCTAACGTCTAGGGTTAGGGTGACATTTTGTTGAATTTTTTTCTTCCATTCTAGTCTATAAATTAAAGTATTAGGTAAGTACAAACAGAAAACAATTACTAATTTGATATACTATAAATTTCAACAAAAGAATTTTAATCAATATAAATTGATTCTATCACTCGGTGCTTATTCAAGAAGTTGAATGAATTTAGCGATCCTTGCCGCGGAGTGATCGCTAAATTAATTCAACTTCTTAAAAGAATTTTAGTTTAATTCGCTAAATAGTAAAATGCGCTATTAAGCGCTGGTGCTACAGAGAATCCTTTTTCAAGGGAGGGCTTCTTTTGTTGTAATTTATAGCATATGAAACTTATTAGTAATTATATTCCGTTTTTACTTTCCTTAAACTTTACAGTATAAACTAATATGAGAGAAACAAAGGTAACAAAATCTCACCTTAACTTTAAATGTTAGCAACTTGACTCTCACGTTTTGACAATTTGATACAAATGCCTTTGTTTTGGTGCCAAGTTGATATTTATTTGTATTATATTTTATAAATTAAATTATTAAAAAAGTAGAAACAGAGTTATTTAGCGCTGGCGCTATAGAGAATCCCTACCCTAGGCTCCTATTCACGTAATCGTGTGGATCTCGTTCGTGTAAGAGGGACGCATGAATCCGAACTTGCATATGTCAGACTTTCTATGTAACAAAACTTATAAAAGACAGAATATTCGCCATGCTACAGAATAATGATCATTTGCCTGACAAAAGCCTAAAGCACAATCAATGAGATATATCTCTATCCTACTGACACTCATTCTTACTATTAAAGGTTTTCATTGTACGTTAGGTACATCTGTTGCACAGATAGTCTCTCTTATGGAAGTTTTGTTACGTAGAAAGTCCGTCACTTTGTCACATGAAATTTGGACGATTTTCTTGCTTGACGTGTACGAGCAGTTCCGAACGGTCAGCTTCGTGCACGAAACGAGAGCGCTATTCTCGAGCACCAGCACCACTCAAAATAGGGTTCCACTGTATTACTAAAAACCTTTATTATTTACAATATTGGAAATACATAAACCTTGATCAGAAAGGGTCACAACCAGGATTACTATCAAGTAGTTTACAATTTTCAACAAGTAGAAATGCAAAGGGGATCATTGGTCAAGTTAAAGTCAATTCTTATCTTACCGACATGGTTCTGTTCCATCTAAGCCAGACCAACACCAAGCAAACCTCCGCCTGCCAGACCATTGAAGAATGTATCAATGATATTGATACTCTAATGCTGCCGGTGCTTCTGTATATACCAGCTCCTCTATTGCACTCCACCTTGGATGCCGTCTGTATATCCTGGTAAAAATTTCGGATAGAAACCGGACACAAAAAGCGGGTGAATTTTTCAACAAGAATATAAAGAATTTGGATTAAAAACGTATAATAACCGGATGAAAAGCGGATGATTTTCGGATTAGAACATACAAATTACGGATGAAACTGTATAAGAAACGTTTGATTGGACTTTCGTTCTTGTATGTCACATAAGATTCGTACATAACCGTATATATAACATTTATAATTTTAAATAAAACTGTGGTAAACCTACCCAGTATACAACTGGTTAACGACAGTCGGGTCTCAACGGTGCTCGCTGGATAATGTATCGACAGCGCACACCGTTGACCCTCGGCGCGTAACCTTCCGCTCGAGTTATCTCACGAGTCGGAGAAAAATCCTGGGCTATCGGGGCCTCGAACCAGCAATGGTTCACAGCGTCCGCAAAAGTCCCAGCTCTCATCCAATTGAGCTAACTCGTCGGTGAAATTGCACCTTAAACTGTAATTTTCTTTGGGAGGACAATTGGTCGTCCTCTACCGAATTGATTTCGCATCGATGCCCGTTCAGAGACTAAGTCTCAAAATCGGTGTATATACTATAAATCGTGTAGATTTGGATACCTCCACGAATAGGGTATTCGCTAATCGACTCATTACCCGGGCATTTTGATATTGACGAATCAAAACGCGCTCCGTTTCGCGCAGTACATAAAATTAGGCGCATTCGCGAGTATATCCGGTAAATCTTAAATACGAAGGAGGACGGTCAACTTAAAGTTTTGTCACAGATTATGGCGTCTGAACAGGGACGATCGAGAGTAAATTCAAATTGATTGTAAATGTTGTCATCAACGAAACGTTTTGGCATTGTTAAATTAAAAATTTGAATGTTTTGTTTAAATCGATAATGGCAGACGAAGATAGACAGTTAACGACAGGTCAGCTTTGCTATGAACAAGGCACCCCTTAAAAATGAACTTCGTGCACGTAATAGCTTTCGAGGCAGGCGCGACCCGCGAAGTATTACGGAACGTTTTGAGAAACGCACTGATTGAAAATCTAGCTAATCTCGGAGACAACGTCGCAGGCCCGGCTGGCGGATTACCATTAGAGAATGCCCTTAAAAATCGGAATGCAATTGATAACGACAAACCCCGTTTTCGATCAGATTTGAGACAGAATAATCACGATCCAGGCGCAAATCGCTTCGTGCCACCGGTTTTACTCGAACCTCGTACACACGCGGTTAGCCAGCCTGGACAGATCAGGAAATGTAACCTCAGACACGACGGAAATAAAGATCCTATAGAATTCCTCGAACTAGTATAAGAATTAAGTTAGACTTTCGGCATCCAACTAAAGGATTTAATTCCAAACATTTCTATGTTATTTCGCGACAAAGATATAAACTGGTATCGGAACAACAGGCGCGAATGACGTACGTGGGCTAATTTCGCGGAAGATCTAAAAGAATACTTTCTCCTGGTTGACATAGTTCTTCAACTGGAAAAAGATATTAGAATTCGTACCCAAAGCGTGCAAGAAAACGCAAAAGACTAAGTAACATCTCTGCAGCCTTTTAAGCGCAGATACGGAAAAATGATTGATCTGACAAAGTTAGATAGGCTCTATTTCAATTTACGCCCAAAATATAGACGTTACATACGCAGACATGAAATCACGAGTGTTACGGATTGACTAAATTTGTTAACGAATTCAAAATGGTTTTAATCCAAGAAAAATAGTAAAGACAGCCTTCCCCAGCGACAACGACACAGGTTAAAGAAATTAAATCGCGAGATACGAGACGCTTCAATATTGCCGTACTGACAAGTAATAAAGTAAACGAACCCTACAAACGCGACGAATGCTGTTGGCGTTGTGGCCAACGTGGTCACAGGCGCGGCAAGTGCAGGAACGGAGTAGTAGTCTTTTGCTTGTGGTGCGGTAAGAAAGATGTTACGTATAGAAATTGCACGTGTCGGGACGCGGAAAGCTCAAGAAGGGCCGCCCGTGGCAACCGAATCCGCGGTCCGGCTCGGACAACGAATACTAACGAATTAGTGATAGGAAGCAATCCAAACCTCGGAAACGGTAGGAAACTGCAACCAATAGACGAACCAATTTACGAATACGCATACGTTAAGATAGGCACATACCAAGCAAAAGCACTTGTAAGAATTAGTTTGTTTTAAGATATCATTTAAAGTAGTAGAACTGTTTTTCAATCTTCAGTGGAAAACATGTTTTGATTTTGTAGTTATGATGTAGAATGCTCGAAACATATTTTACTTTTAAAATACTTTTTAATATTTCTTTTTTTTAACCTTGGCATTCCTTTGTTTTACAAATATTTGAACTGCTGTTTGCTGTTCAAAGACATTCACATGTAAAATTGCTGTCGTTATTGTTTTGTTTTTTATGAACCACAGGCATGTTTTTGTTTTAAGGCACTGCTAAAG
>WNHD01005434.1:0-10197 GCA_011057455.1 Ganaspis sp. Gsp50 | reverse complement strand
GAAATTACACCAAGCTTTCGAGATGCAAAAAAGCCCCACGTAAGACAAATAACAAAAGCTCTAAAAGTATCAATGTTATTTTAGGCCCTTCATCCAAAAGTTAATTAAAAGTTTTAAGAAGTTTTCATTTTTATTAATTTCGACAAGAGTTGATGTAATATCGACAGGTATTAATATTTTTTAAATGTCTGCGAAATTACACCAAGCTTTTGGGAAGCCAAAAAGCCCCACGTAAGGAAAATAAAAAAAGCTCTAAAAGTCTTAATGTTATTTTAGGCCCTTTGTCCAAAATTTAATTAAAAGTTTTAAAAAGTTTTCATTTCTATTAATTTTGACAAGAATTGATGTAATATCGTCAGATATTAATATTTTCAATATGTCTGCGAAATTACACCAAGCTTTTGAGATGCCAAAAAGCTCCACGTAAGGAAAATAACAAAAGCTCTAAAAGTATCAATGTTATTTTAGGCATTTCATCCAAAATTTAATTAAAATGTTTTAACTCTTATCATTTCTATGAGTCTCTACAAGAATTCTGCCGTTCTAAGGAAAAATTATCTAACTGAATAATGCAGTTACATTCACGGGTATTAAAATGAAACAAAAAGAAAAGCAAAATCAAATAAAAAATAAAACAAATCTAAAACTTGTACATAAAAATGTATGAAAAAAACTGAAAGCTATTAAACAAGTTATAAGGATGATCACAGGCCTTTTTACATGAAAGATTAAAACTGACTGGAAGAGAGTTTGTGCTTTTTGAAAAATCAAGACCTGAATTTACAATAATGAGTTTTAACAGCCTTGTAGCAGGATGTAAGTTGATTTTTTTCTGAAAGAGTTTTTTACTCTTTTTACTCTATGAAAGCTTTTTAGAAGCTTTTTGGCGAAAAATAAAGACAACTTTTTCTGCACTGTGCACTGTTTTTTCTCATTGGAGTTTCTCTTGCGTGGAACAAGCTTCAGTTTTGTTGAAAATTCAGGCAATGGGTTTCCTAGTAATCAAGCGTTGTGATAGGATCTTCGATTAACGTGTTTGCGGCGAACCAGACGACGTTTTCTACAAAACAGTTGACGGATCGTTAGGTCCGGAAATTGGAAATTGAGAAATTGTCGATGTGGCAGGCTTTCGAATTGAGATTTTTCTTTTGCCTCTGTTTTCGCCAATTGCCAGTAACTTGTCAAATTGAACTTTTATTTTATATTGGGCTAATAATTGAAACTGACACCAAAACAGAAGAGATCAATTTTTCATGATTATTGTGTACGTTTGGTACTTGTAGCGATTATTGATACGTTTATTGCGATCGTTACTATCCTTGTTGCGATTATCGTTGAATTGATTAAAATCATTGCTACGTTGGTAGTAATAATTATGGACGAATTTTTTGAATAATATTGATTGTTATTGAGTCATTGAACGATTATTCATAGAGTTAGTAGCTGATAACTGTTACAAGTGTTTACAGTGATTGTTGTTTCTTTTATTGTTGTTTCTTTTATTTTTGTTAATTGTATTGTTTTCATTGATATGATTATTGATATTGATACCGTTATTGTCATTAATACAATTATTGTCATTTGATACTATTATTGCCATTGATACTATTATTGTCATTGAGACCATTATTGTCATTCTTACCATTATCACTATCGTTACAATTACCGTTAATGTCGCAATTGTTGTTATTGCTCTGTTACTATAATTGTTACATTTATCATACTTACAAGACGATTTGTAACGTTATACTTTAAATTAAATTTTTACATTTAAAATTCAAACGCTACATTTGAAACTAGAATTAAAAACTAAAATTAAAAACTAAAATTAAAAACTAAAATTAAAAACTAAAATTTAAAACCAAATTTTAAAACAAAAAGTGAAAACCAAAAGTGAAATCCAAAATTGAAAACCAAAAGTGAAAACTAAAAGTGAAAACCAAAATTGAAAACGAAAAGTGAAAACGAAAAGTGCAAAGCAAAATTGAAAACCAAAAGTGAAAACTAAAAGTGAAAACCAAAATTGAAAACGAAAAGTGAAAGCTTAATTGGAATTAATACAAAACATTTAAATTGGACACTTGAAATCAAAATTGTGTAAACTCAAGTTGAAATTTTAGTTCTGAAATCGTAATTATGGAATTTAAATGTAATTTCTTGGTTCAAATGCAATCGACCCTTGACCGGTGCAATTTATCAAGCGTCATTTTCAGAAAAACTGATTAGTGCTTGCATTGGCGATTTGAATAATAACATTAGACGTTTTAGGGTTTAGTGAACTGGAGTTTATCATCAAATACAATTTACCCCTTTACAGCCACATTAAATCTCAATAAACGTTGGCTATTGCCTTTAATCCATTATTCGTAACCGTGGCCCTTTAAACCGCTTGATACGTATTACTAGCGATGCATATTAAACATTGAAATTTCAGTTGTAACTCAATTAAAAAGCCACGAGGACTTAGTCCAGATTTTAGAGCCCGCTACAGAACACAAATCGAAAAATTCCTAATTACATAAAATCGAATAAAAAATGAATTTTCAAAGTAAAAAACCTTCAAGGTATAAAAGCCTTCAAAGTACAAAATCCTTCAAGGTATAAAAGCTTTCAATGTATAAAATCCTTCAAAATATAAAAGCCTTCAAATGACTAAATCCACAACAAATGTTTGTTCGATTCGAACCAATTTTATTCTTTTTAAACCAATCAATTTTTTTGTGTCCAATTAGAAATTATTAACTGTTAATAATTTTTCCCACTAAAATTCCTTAATTCCGTGATATTTGTTGCAGTTTTCTGTTTAAGGTTGCGAGCAGAATTTAAGGTACGGAAAATTAATTTGGAAACTCTGTTCCAGACGTGGATCAGATTGTCGATGTCTATTGAATATCTACAAGTCCAGATCTACATGTAGATGTATAGAGTCAGCTGATCGATTGTTGGCATAGTGAGGCTCTTGTTCATGAGCCAAAATTGCCGCAGGTGGTGTCACTGCGAAGCTATCAGTTTGCGATTAACCCGCTCTCACAAGCATCGCTATAGCAAAAAGTTGAACGGGGCGTAAACTTTAATCGACGACTGCTTTGTACACTCGTACGGGCACACATCAAACACGTCTAATCATCTTAACAATTCAGTTTCAGCAAAACCCGATCACTACAATTGTTTAAATTCAACCGGACACTTGTATAAAAAAACATTCTGATAAAAAAGGTAAATCAACCTGATTTGCAAAGGTAAATAACTGTATAATTGAATTTCAATATGTTTTAAGAGAATTATAGATACTTTTAGAATGTATCTTTTGAGCATTTATCGAATATTTTATTATTATTCAATCTGAAGTTAATACTATTTTGAAAATCTAAAACTTATAGAAATCAGTGTTTTTTGAAAACATTGATCTGCAAAAATAATTGGAATTACATTAGTAAGGCAGCATATTGATCTCGAGATAAAAAAGAAATTTGGAAATTAAAATAAACAAAGGTTTAACTTTAAGAGCCATTTTTTCAATTACATATGAATATACAATTTTTTAAATTTTATATTTATCCAGGCAAGTGTCAAAAACGTTATAATAATCAAATTGGGGTGCTTTGATCTGGGCAATCGAATGCAAGAAGAATATTTCAAAAAAAATTTCAGGAACACAGTCAAATTTGCAAAAATGTGAAACTTGATTTCATTTTTAAAAAATTCAAATTTAAGGTATACATTTTGCTGAAGTGCTAATTGATCCAGAAAAGTGTAGTGTTTGAAAGGTACTTTAGAATTTGTATTTTCTAATGCCGAATCGAATGCAAAAAGAAAAATTGAGAAAAAATTTCAGGAACACAGTCAAATTTGCAAAAACGTGAAACATGATTTCATTTTTAAAAACATCAAATTTAAGACATACATTTTGCTAAAGTGCCAATTGATCCAGAAAAGTGTAGTGTTTGAAAGGTACTTTAGCATTTGTATTTTCTAATGCCGAATCGAATGCAAAAAGAAAAATTCAGAAAAAATTTCAGGAACACAGTTAAATCTGCTAAAACGTGAACCCTGATTTCATTTTTAAAAAATTCAAATGTAAGGTATGCATTTTGCTAAAGTGCTAATTGATCCAGAAAAGTGTAGTGTTTGAAAGGTACTTTATAATTTGTATTTTCTTATTCCGAATTGAATGCATAAAGAAAAATTTAAATAAAATTTAAGGAACACAATTTAATTTGCAAAAACCTGAAACATGATTTCATTTTTAAAAAATGCAAATTTTATGGTATTCATCTTGCTAAAGTGCCAATTGATCCTGAAAAGTGTAGTATTTGAAAGGTATTTTACAATTTTTATTTTTTTATGTTGAATCGAATGCAAAAAGTAAAATTTAAATAAAATTTCAGGAACATAGTCAAATTTATAAAAACATGAAATATAATTTCATTTTTAAGAAATTCAAATTTAAAGTATACATTTTGCTAAAGTGCTAATTGATCCTGAAAAGTGTAGTGTTTGAAAGGTACTTTAGAATTTGTACTTTTTTATGCCGAATCGAATGCAAAAAGAAAAATTCAAATAAAATTTCAGGAACACAGTGAAATTTGCTAAAACGTGAAACCTGATTTCATTTTTAAAAAAATCAAATGTAAGGTATGCATTTTGCTAAAGTGCTAATTGATCCAGAAAAGTGTAGTATTTGAAAGGTACTTTATAATTTGTATTTTTTTATGCCGAATCGAATCCAAAAAGAAAAATTTTAAAAAAATTTCAGGAACACATTGCAATCTCCAAAAACGTGAAAAATGATTTCATTTTTAAGAAATTCAAATTGAAGCTACAAATTTGCTAAAATGCTAATTGATCCGGAAAAGTGTAGTGTTTAAAGGGTACTTTAGAATTTGTATTCTTTTTTGCCGAATCGAATGCAAAAAGAAAAATTCAAATAAAATTTCAGGAACACTGTGAAATTTGCAAAAATGTGAAGTATGATTTCTGCTCAAAAATTTTCAAATTAATTGATAGAAAATTTTCTAAAATACTAATTGATCCAGGCAAGTGTCAAAAACGTTATAATATTCAGATTGAGGTGCCTTTTTCTGGGCAATCGAATGCAAAAAGAATATTTCAAAAAAAGCCTTTACTTATAGATTTGTCTTTTTAATAATTTGTTCATTTATTTACACTATTGTTTATTTTACCTCCAATCCGTGACAAGTATTTTTGAAATTGCTACAATAAAATCCGTTTATCATCGGGATAATAAAAATTTTAATTCTAACAAGTTTTGCTGCCCGAGTCGTTATCAGTAGTAAAACTCGGATTTAGTCAGACAATACGAAACATGGAAGTAATTAATTCCATTGATTTTTAAATGCCAACAATTTCGAAACTTGTTAGAATTATAACATTGAAGATTAGCGTGGATTACCTGTTCCTGACATTTTAGGTAATAATTAACGTAATATTATGCATTCCCAGCCAAACTTAATAATCAAGCGTCAATTTTGACTACGCGCTAATAAGGATGTCATATTATAATATTGACATCACCAATACGCTGAAGGCATCGGCCTTTCCAATTTAACACATCATTCATTATTGATAATTTCATACATTCAAATTAATTGTATATTCCGATATTCACCAAAATCCATAGAAATATTTCAATGAAATTCTACCGCACTATAATATTTTACAATAAACTATTATAATCACTACAATATACTATTATAATCACTATACAATATACTATTATAATCACTACAATATTATGCAATAGACTATTATAATCACTACAATATTATACAATACACTATTATAATCACTACAATATTCTACAATATACTATTATAATCACTACAATATTCTACAATTTACTACTATAATCACTACAATATTATACAATACACTATTATAATCACTACAATATTCTACAATATACTATTATAAACACTACAATATACTATTATAATCACTATACAATATACTATTATAATCACTACAATATACTATTATAATCACTATACAATATACTATTATAATCAGTACAATATACAGTTTTCCTATCAAAATTGTCCAGACATTATATCTACTAAACAGAAATCTAAAATTCTGCTTATAAAATCGAGCAGCGAATTTATTTAAGACTATCATGAAGGTAACAGTAAGATATAATTCAAAATGTCATTATTATCATTTTTGTATAATTTAACCATATTGTTATTACAATTACACTCATTACAAGACCATATCCATCACAGAATCCCCGCGTCCACAATTTTCAAAAGACATTTCGATTTTGAAAGCGCCATAAAAAGCCAAGTGGGAATTTTATTGAGAACGCAGAGTCTGCGAAACTATAAATTGCAAAATGGTTTCTTTGGAATTTATATCTTTTTCATATTCGCTTGTTTCTTTTGCTGTTGAGAGCGTCTCGTTTTACACACATGAGCAAGACACGAAAGTCGTACACAGACAAATGTAATGACACCGAGGAGTATTTCAAAACGAAAGCTTCATGCCTTGTTTTCCATGTTACAAGATCTGAACTGAAAATGCATTAAGATGCCTCGAGTCATACCCAAGGGAAGAGTTTGCATAAGCCCCGACCAAGAGTGGGGTGGATTTTCAATAACGTAGTCGAGGGGAAGCGACGATCCGCGGTTCAAGCACGATATGCAAATCTCGCAATTTCATCGGACGCAGAAGATAAAACGGCTCGCTCTCGCGTTCAAACATTCCCATGTGTTCGTGATATCGAGAGTCGAGCAGTCGTCATGTACTGACGGACGTCCAGTGGGAACCCCTATATAAATTTAAATTCAAAAATACCCCTTTAAAAATGCCCCCTCTCGACTAAATCACACCTCCAGTATTTTCTTTTTCTTATTTACGAAACTCAAGAACTCGCTTTTTGATATTATGTGTGGATCTTTGAATCGATTCTTTTATTGCTGTTGATAATAATAATAATAATAATAATAATAATAATAATAATAATAATAATAATAATAAATAATAAATGATAATTATTAACTTATTAATATTAATAAGTGTAAGATAATAAAAAATGAATAAAGAAAGATGGGTACAAAAATGGATACAAAAAAGATGGGTACAAAAATGAATAAAAAAGAATGGGTAAAGAATGAATAAAAAGAAGATGGGTAAAAATTTTATACAAAAATGATGGGTAAAAAATGGATACAAAAATGATGGGTTCAAAAATGAATAAAAAAGAATGGGTAAGAATGAAGAAAAAGAAGATGGGTAAAAATGGATACAAAAAAGATGGGTACAAAAATGAAGAAAAAAGATGGGTAAAAAATGGATACAAAGAAAATGGGTACAAAAATGAATAAAAGAGAATGGGTAATGAATAAAAAGAAGATGGGTAAAAAATGGATACAAAAAATATGGTTAAAAAATGAATAAAAAAGATGGGTAAAAATGAATAAAAAAGATGGTTAAAAAATGGATAAAAATGATGGGTAAAAAATGGATACAAAAATGATGGGTACAAAAATGAATAAAAAAGAATGAATAAAAACTAGATGGGTAAAAAAAGGATACAAAAAAGATGGGTAAAAAAATAAAGAAAAAAGATGGGTAAAAAATGGATACAAAAAAGATGGGTACAAAAATAAAGAAAAAAGATGGGTACAAAAATGAATAAAAGAAAATGGGTAATGAATAAAGAAAAGATGTGTAAAAAATGGATACAAAAAATATGGGTAAAAAAATGAATAAAGAAGATGGGTAAAAAATGGATACAAAAATGAATAAAGAAAGAATAGGTAAGAATGAATAAAAAGAAGATGGGTAAAAAATGGATACAAAAGATGGGTAAAAAATGGATACAAAAATGATGGGTAAAAAATGGATACAAAAATGATGGGCACAAAAATGATGGGTACAAAAATTAATAAAAAAGAATGGGTAAGAATGAATAAACAGAAGATGGGTAAAAAATGGATACAAAAAAGATAGGTAAAAAAATGAAGAAAAAAGATGGGTAAAAATGGATACAAAGAAAATGGATACAAAAATGAATAAAAGAGAGAGAATGTGAAATGAATAAAAAACAGACGGCTAAACAAATGAATAAAAAAGATGGGTAAAAAATGGATAAAAAAGATGGGTAAAAAATGGATACAAAAAAGATGAGTACAAAAATAAATAAAAAAAATGGGTAAAAATGGATACAAAGAAAATGGGTACAAAAATGAATAAAAGAGAGAAAATGTGAAATGAATAAAAAAATATGGCTAAACAAATGAATAAAAAAGATGGGTAAAAAATGGATAAAAAAGATGGGTAAAAAAGATGGGTAAAAAATGAATAAAAAATATGGGTAAAAAATGGATACAAAATAGATGGGTACAAAAATGAATAAAGAAAGAATGGGTAAAAATGAATAAAAAGAAGATGGTTAAAAAATGGATAAAAAAGATAGGTAAAAAATGGATACAAAAAAGATGGGTACAAAAAGAAATAAAGAAAGAATGGGTAAAAAATGAATAAAAAAAGGGTAAAAAATGGATACAAAAAGATGAGGGAAAGATAAATAACGAGAATTAATAGAGGATGAATAATGACATACTTTCGTTTTCGTCGTTTGGTGATTAATAAATAATTGAATACGCTAAAAAATATGCAAGACGAGTATAGGCAAGAAAACACGAGTTTCGCTAATTTCCTAAGGGATGTTGCCAACATCTTATTTGTCTTTGTCTGTCCCTCTGGGTGTCTTGTCCTCTTGGGAAGTAGGACCAACAGAGAAAGACGGAATTCTTTCAAGCAGTTTTCTAAAGGGGTCATACTAACGAAGTAACAAACACAGAATTGGGAATTGGACTTGTTCTCTTTTCCCTTTTTTCAACTAACCGAGGACGCGGACAAACGAGAAAGCCTGTGGACTAACGAGGACGCAAGGGATTCCGCAAAAGAAGACTTCCGGTTCAGAATAATGCCATTTACCAATCAAGATGATGAATTTTTTTTTATCCCCGCCAATCGAACTTTTCGTACAAATATTTGTCAAAGAGGCTTTATTAGCGTTAATTCGAATTATACTTTCTGCATTCATGTTTTTGATCGCAATAGCGAAATAAAAAACAAATAAATAGCTTCCTCAACCTTATTTTACTTTATTGTTTTGGAAAATGACGAGTTTCAAATTGAGTAAATTGCTGCGAATTTGTATGATATAGTCTTGTTTCGATTTGATATTTGCATATGATTTTCATTTTTTTAAAAAAAGTTGGTTAAGTAGTAAAATCGCGTTTTAGTCAGACATACGATTTTTAATTACACTGTAGAAATTGAAAAAGAATTAAAAAGGAATTAAAAAAGAATTAATAAAGAATTAGAAAAGAATTAAAAAAGAATTAAAAAAGAATTAAAAAAGAATTAATAAAGAATTAAAAAATAATTAAAAAAGAATTAAAAAAGAGAAAGCTCGAGAATTAAAAAAGTGTTTAAAATCAAACACTTTTTTTCTTCTTAAAATTAAGGGATACAATTTTTAGTTAAAAATATACTTCAGACAATTCAGAATTTATTTTTGTGATATTTTCTATGTAGAAATTCACAAAGATTGGACACATTCTATTTATTCTGGTACGATTGACAGTGGATTATTTTCGCATTTAGAAGTTTTGTGGATTGTTAAATCAACGGTCAAAATTTCATTTAGCTGAAATAACGCTCATTGCAGAATTTAATGTAAACAAGTTTCCAACTGTCAAAAGTTTAATGGAATTTTGTTTATAATCGGACAAGTTTTAATTAGAATTATTAGAATGCATGTTTATGTTCATTTTCGAGAAGGTGAATTTAGTTTTTTGGTCTTATTTAAACAAAAACGCAAAATGAACAAAAAATGAACTAAATGAAAAAATGTATAATATTAAAACACGCTCAATTTGAAAATAAACAAATTTACCAAAGTTTGACTCTCTTGGGACTTTAAAAACGAAATTCGATTCGAACTGGAATCAATGAGAATTTGAATTATCAAGTGATTTAAATTTTAATCGAATTGAATTTTATTTTATTCGAACTTAATTCTTTTTTATTCGAATTGAATTCTATTTTATTCGAACTTAATTCTATTTTATTCGAATTGAATTCTATTTTATTCGAACTTAATTCTATTTTATTCGAATTGAATTCTATTTTATTCGAATTTAATTCTATTTTATTCGAACT
>WNHD01005433.1:0-11495 GCA_011057455.1 Ganaspis sp. Gsp50 | reverse complement strand
AAAATACGTATACATTTTTTTTATATAAAGAATGGAATAAAAATAGTTTTGGTCGAATTTAAAATGTGGTATGTAAATTTCACGTGGAATCGCCCATATGTATATACGTTATAGAGGTTTGCATACATATTATATATTGATCTTTTTTCAAAACCAACTTTTCCAGATACGTTAAACCTAATCATACAAAGCGAAAAAGATTTCTACATTCTATTACTCTTTCTGAAAAAGAAACAGTCATTAAGAAAAAAATAAGGTACGGGAATAGTGAAGACTGCTATGGTTGCGTAGCTTTTGAGCCGCCATTGCCAGAGTTTGAAACTAAAGAAATTCTATAAACAAAGAAAAAATTGCTGATTCATGTGTTTAAACAGGAAAAACCTGACACGGAAACTGTAAATCGATTATTTAATGATACTTTTTCATCTCAAAGAATTTGCATCAATAGAAGAGAGCATCACAAATTGCAATTAGGTGATATAATTGAGGGTCATTGACCTCATTTAACCAATGTTTGTCAGTTTCTTGCACATGCTGATATTCTTCTCGGAAATGATGTTAAAAAAACTTAAGATAAAAATATCGAATTGAAAGTACCACAGTTGGTTAGATATTTAAAAGGCTACTGTTAACATTACACTGGAAAGAAAAATTGACCTGAAGCAGGGAGGTAAATGTAAGAATACTTTAATTTTGCTAAAGAAGCTGAGAACAGACATAAAAGTAACTTGCCTGACATATAATTATTCGTTCCTCTTTTAGCCTGTCAATTCAAACAATCGTAACTTGTTACTGTTATTGTGAGTATTTCAACATTTTAATGAAAGTTTATTTTAATCATTGAGTAAAAAATTAATTAAATGAAATATTTTTTATTACGCTCCTGAAACTGTAGATGACGTTGTTCAAAATATCGAAGATTCCTCTCGTCCGACATTACTAGTAAAAGATAGTTTTTGAGTGATTTAATCGGAATTATAAATTTCTTTTCTTATTTATTTACTTAAACAAAATAGAGCATTTTTAAAACAACTTAAATTGATGCCTCGAGATTTTTGCCTTAATTACATTTATTTCAATTATTGTTTCAAGTTTGTCTCTTTACGATGAATGATGTTCATGTATGATAGTGATAGAAGGCAAAATTGCTTTAAGGACAAACACAGTTTTGCAAGGCATTTTATTACGAATATTAACATCCTACGTGTATGGCTGCATTATCCTCCAAATCAAAAATCTTCGCTTGACTTCATTCAAAGGCAAGTTTTAATTATTTTTTACAACAATCATTTCAAAACCAAAACACCATTATTTTTAATTCAAGATATAATTTTTTTAAATTGTTTGAAGCTGAAAATGAAAGTTTGACATTCTTATTATTGTCATATTCTCATAAATTCAAAATTTCTTATACAACCGTACTACGTAATTTTTTAATTTGGTTTTATCTATTTCAGAATGTTTCTAGATGTTAATAATTTAGGAGGGAAAAAGGGAAAATTTGACAAAAGTACACGCGATTTAAAATCCGGAAAATTGATAGACAATAATGTAGCTTTTAACTACTGTGAATAATTACAATAATAATTCAATCAACAAATATATGTTTTCTAATGACACTTATAATATTATTTTGTATTTAAAATATTAATTAAAAAAAATAAAAAATTTACTTTGACTATAATTTTCTTTAAAATATTTATTGCGTTGAATTAAATATTATAATTATAATGAGATTTGAAACTGACAAAGATTTCAAATTAGTGGATTTTGTTATTAATATTTTGAAATGTTAGCTCATCTAGTTAATAATCTGATCATTACGAGCATTTTGACTAAAGACGAACTCTTTCTTTTCCTGTATTGTTCAACAAAATGGCGGAATTTAAACAGAAAGATAATCTTTTGACGTCAATATGAACGATGTTTCGTGTAAATTATACAAATTACCGTTTTTATTTGAACATTTATAAACAAATTAAACTTTTGAAAATTTAACTAATAACAACGTTCTACAACATTTATAAATAAAATAAATTTTAATAATTCAAGTAAGGACTTTGTTTTTCAACAATTATAAATAAAATAATTTTCAATAATTCAATTAAGAATTTTGTTTCTTTTGACAATTATGAATAAAATAAATTTCAATAATTCAATTAAGAATTTTATTTTTTTATTAATCATTATAAATAAAATTAATTTTTAAAGACATAATTAAAAATTATGATCTTCAATATTTATAAACGAATTAGATTTTTGTAATTTCAAGTAAAAGATAAACTCTTCAATATTTATCGGCTAATTGAATTATTGGAAACTTCGACAAAATCTATGTTTTTCAATATTTATCTGTGAATTGAATTATTGAAGATTTAAACAAAAACTTTGTTTTTCAATATTTATCTACTAATTGAACTATTAAAGATTTAATCGAGAAGCTATGTTTTTTTCAATATTTATTTGTAAACCGAATCATTGAAAATTTATACAAAACTATGTTTTTCAATAATTATCTGCGAATCGAATTATTAAAAATTTAAACAAATTTTATACTGTGAATATTATACGTAAAATTTATATGCGAACTAAATTATAGGAAGTTTAAACAATACTATGTTTTTATTTAATGATTATGAACAAATTAATTTTATGAAAATTCAAGTAAGAATTTTGTCTTATAACATTTGTAGATAAATTGGGATCTTCGAGATTTGAATGTAAATTTAATTATTTTTGTTCTTTTGGCAAATCTAGAGGACATTGATCATACCTCAAATGATTGTCTGATTTTGAATGATTTGATTGCAAATATAGTTACACCATGAACTGAATTTATTATTTTATTGTAAACACTTTTATTAATTTTCTATTCACTTTGAATCTTGTTTTGAATAAATATTCACTGTTTGTTAATTTTGAATTTAACCTTGTGTTTCTTTTGTAACAGATAATCCCTCTTTTTGACCCACCCTCTCCTTTACACTACTGAGAGCCGAGTATTTTGTCTGCTATGAGATTCCTTCTTTTGACTGAGATTTTGAGTATTAGGCTGGAGAATTACGAGATAAAATCTGAAGCGTTTCCACCCGTAATTTAGTTTATTTCGCCTCTGTTTTGGCAAACGACTTTTATTTTAATTCGGTTGTTCGCAACCGATACTCCCTTTCTTTTTTGTGTTCCTTTCTTTGGATTTTGCAATACTTTGAGAGATTAATGGATTAATATGTAGTTAATTGGCATTACTAGGTCTTTTACTATTATTGATCATTATTGAGTTTATTGAGAATTCGTGGTTGGCGCAAAAATGATTGGTTGATAATCGGCCTTTCATCTTTTTGGTTATTTGAGGTATTCATCTTAGTGTCAGTTTTTGGGTATTTTTAAGTAATCCCCTTTTTTGTTTTTCGAGTCTTAGGGAACTGGCGCCTTTATCGGTTAATATACATAATCTCATAGCAGCGGAATTAAATTGTGATATTGGAACGAAAGTTTTGGCTCAATTTAAGAAAATTAACTTAGCTTATAGTAAGCATTTGGATCTGTGTTTATGTCGTCCCGCTAATAAGAAATTTGATGCATTTGAGAAAGTAGTTTATAGAGAAGCATTTCCTTGTTGTATGTTGTTTGTTTTTTTTCTAATACTACAATTTTCATAAAATAATATAGAAATGTTTTAATACAATTAATTATTTTGTGTAATTCTTCGTCTTTAAATTTTTTTAAATGGTTTTTATTTTTAATTGGTTTCAAGAAATGAAAACTGATAATGTACATGTGATAACGTTTATACATTTGTAATTAATTAGTTAATTAATTGGTTATTCTATAAATAAATAAATAAAAAACAGATTACAGATTTTTCTTTTATATAAATAATGTATTCTAGTTATTATTGGCCTATGTATACATGGAATTGAATAAAATATTTAAATAGTTAAGGTTGTCTTTTACATTTTGAAATTATTATATTAAAGTAGATTAAAACAAGTAATTACTCTAATTTAGAAACATATTATTAATAGCAGTAATGAAGTTTATTACTTTTGTTTTGAGATTGTTGGGACAAAAGAGGAGAAATTTACTCGTTGTAACGAAATTTAGACCGCTCGTAGTATCAAGCACTCGTTATATCAAACCTCATTATAGCAAGATTCGAGTGTACTTCAAATAAAAATACAAAAATGAAATGTTTCAACAGAAGACATTGATTTTCTTAAAAATGTTTGAAATAAAGATTTTGGTTTTGTTGCAAAGCACTTAAAAAAGTGTCCAGATTCAATACATGAAAATACGTTTACACCTTTGGGTTAGAAAATTAACTTTTCACAACGCCCTTGTCGAAAACTATACTTTCGATGGACTCATGGGACTCCGAAAGTACCCAATTGCATACTAGTTCATTTCAACTTACTTTCCTCCATATATGTCATCAAATTTAGGCACTAGGGAAGAAAGTAAATTTATCTCTAATCTGATTGGTTGATAGCTGTTCTTCTATATCATTTTGTATTACGTGTACTTTCCACCCTTGCGCCCTCCTGCCTCTTCAGTAGTAATTATAGATAGTACATTCTTAACCTCAAAACTGTCAACATCGAAATGTCAGTGCGATCAGTTGCTTTTTTCGGTTGTTGTGAAGAAAAGTATGTGGAACAATGGAAGAAAAGTGATTATCGACTCGTGTGTTTGCAGCCCTCGTTTTTTGCTCGTCCTACAAATTTATACTCGCGAAATGATTCACTTTCTTGCCTTGTTGTACAATCTATTATTTAGTACTTTAAAATACAAAAATACATTTTTTAACATAAGAAACGATTTTCTCAAAAATGGCTCGATAGAAGATTTCGACTTTTTTTGTAAAACACTTAGAAAAGTGTCCAGATTCAATATATGGAAAGACATTTACAGTGAGAGCACCGTTAGGTTAAAATGGTTTAAGACCCACCGTGAAATATTTTACTTGTTTCTGACCATTAACTGACCTTTATAGGTAGAATCAGAAATAGGTAAACACACATTTTCAAGTAAAATTCTCTGCTCTTTCAGAATCTGGTGTCAAAAAATTGTATGTTTCATATTTAAAATTTCGACCTTTATTTGACCTTGAACCCAAGGTGATGTGGTTATACGTAGTCCACAATCAAAATCAACAACGCAAAAAACATAAAGGTCACATCTGAAAAACGCTCCATCTCCTTTTTATTTTGTGACCCTGTGTAATAGACAAGTAAATGGTTATTTAAATTAAATTCTTTTTTCAGTGTAAATATAATTATATTTATTTATTATCTCTGCATTGTTTATGCGTTTCAGATTTGAACGACCTTCCGACACAATTCTTTATTGTATACTACACAAATTATAATTCTAAATAGGAATTAAAATAATCAAATTTGTATACTCCAATAAAATTAAACACTATAAATTATGTAAGTAAATGCAAAAATAAAATCCAGTAACATACGCAATAATGCATATAACTATATAAAAACACTCAAGTATACTATAGTTTATAATTTTTTTAAATTGTCCCTATATAGCTATATTAAGTAAATATATTTCTATCAATTATCTAAGTTTATTAATAATATGCAATAAAAACTATATTTAAGAACTTTATTTGTAATATTTCGGCTAGTGCATAAGAAAGACTTACATTTTCTGTCACAAATCCCATCACAGTTTTCTTTATAAATAATATATTTCATCATTTACTTAAGTGAATATTATGATAAAACATTTAAAGGTTTCTAGATTTAATATCATGTAAAAATGTATAAAATTAAAATAAATTTTAAGTGTAATTAAATTTTTATGTGTATTGATTTAATTTCCTGCAAAAATGAATAAGATTAAAATAAATTTTAAGTGTAAAACTTAAATTTGTATGTGTATTGCTTGTATTTAATTTAAATCCTTGACCACTGAACAGCCAGCGCCTCTCCTGACCACGGTCAATTTTCAGCCAAATTTTTTTATAGGAAAGACACTGAGTATCACGGCGTTGCCATTTGCAGATATCTTTTCGGAATTATTTGAAATTGCAAGGGTGCCTTTCCAGCTTCGATCGCCCAGGAAAATCCAGGGATTCCATCCCATTCATACAACCATTCATTCATTCTTCCGTTCATACATTAATCCTTGGTCTCATATATTTGGTTTTTGTTTCCTGTACAATAAAATAAATAAATAAATAAAAACAAAATAAACAAATAAATTAAGAAACAAATAGGAATTGCTTACTTATTGTTAGAAAGCGTGGTTCTACAAGCTTCTATCTTGGGCACCTTCTAGTCTGCTTTCGGCTTCCCTTGCTTTCATCACCTGAGTGACGAAAGCTGTACAGCCAGTAGTTCACATTTTGGGCCATCAACTATATCATATGATCAGGAGTGACTTCTGTGTTATTAACGGTCCTCACTCACTGGTTCATTTGTAAATGGATGTTGTTGGTCTTTTTCCGGTCAATTCTTGTTTCAGATATTATCTGAGAATGATCGAGCGGTTTTTGCTTTGGCAAAAAAAATTTACAATGGATTTTTTAGTTTAGAAAAATCGGTTATGTGAGAAGGATATTTTAAAAAATAGTCTTGCATTTTTGTGAAGAAAAATTGTTTATTAGAATATCAACAAATAAATATCATTATAATTACAAACTTAAAAACTAATTTTCAAGTAACCAAACATTCATCGGAACTTTAGTAAATGCTGTATTTAAGAACGACTGAAAGTGTTTGGCTATACTTAATCTTGCAGCAGGCTTCATCTCTTCAATTATCTCTTTTGCATTTTCATTAAGAAACTTATTCATTGCTTGACCAAATACATTATTAAATTTTAACTGATCCACTACATTGAAAGCAGCACGACCTAAATTAAAGTCGACAAGTAATCGAGCAATTCGCATATAACTTATTCCATCTCGAATTTCTTCAACACCTTGCACTTTAGCAAGAGCTACAACATCACCTAGGAAACAAATTATTGATTACATTTTTTATATAAATCTTTAAATTAAATTTCTATTGTATAATCAAAATAGGTATTACAATTTTCTCAAAATATACCTATAAATTGGAATGAATATTGTCAATATTGTCAATTTGTAAGAATTTTCGTTTTACTTTTAAAGCAGGATAAAGAAAATTTTTGACAAATTGCAATTTTTAAATTTGCTATATATCAATAAATTAAAATTTAAATTCATGATACAATTTATAAAATAATTTTACCGTCTGGGGTAACAGAAGTGCTATTAAATTTACATTAAACGTGATTTTGACACTTTTAATGTAATAAACATTAACTTCAACATAATAGCGTTCTAAGTGTTCCAACATTTACATGCAATTACACTGTGTTACATAATGAAATCTACTTGCACTTTTATGAGACCTAGCCACGGTGTTCTTGAAGGGATCAAAAGTTCAGTAAAAGTATCATCCAAATCTGACCACGGGGTCTTATTCTTAATGGTATTACATGTTATAATCAATTTAATTTAAAATCAGATCTGCTTAATTGCGCGTTAAAAGTGAATAAATGTAAAAAATCCTAAATTTAAAAAAAAATTAATATATTTTATTCAACTTTTCGCAATAATAATGGATTCGTGGAATTATGTCACTCGCTGTGCTCATGCCATAAACTTTCCACTCACATCTCTTCCACACTTGTGCGATAATGTACTATTTTTATTGGCTTTTTTTAGTACCGTAAAAACTACGCCTCAGGTTGATGGAATAAATATTTAATAACATTTTGTGCTTTAGCACTTAGAATTCTTAGAATTTCAGTTGTAAACGTATATTTTAACAAAACTAGAAGTGTAAATTAAAATCATTAATGTTTCTTCTCTTGACTGATTTTTTTCATCTCTTTTGAGCTCCTTGAGAGCATTTTGTAGTTGCTGCTTAGAATGTTTCAAATATACAGGTGCGCCCGTCTTTTTTATGCACTTTCCCCATGAGTGAATTTACTCTACAAATTTTAAATTGTTTAAACAATGACCTTATGCAAAATCTATTAATTATTTTTAGGATTATGCTTTATCAAAATCATGTTAATGGTATAAGTGTTAATGTATAAGTGGATTTAATATAAAAATTTTGAAACAAATCAATACACCTCTTTTTTATACACAGTTTGTCTAACTCTCAATTAGAGATTTACGGTTTTGCGTAATATGGGGAAAATTTGCTCACCAGTCACTTAATCTTTTATGCTTGATGATCACAATTTTTAGAAAGAAATATCCAAGGTTTTCAAATGTTTTCATTAACAGAAATGTAAAACTATACTTTACAGGCTATTTGAGGCAGATTATTTTTTTTATAAATTATATTTATATATAAATCTCTAACTGGGAGTTAGACAAATTCCTCATAAGAAAGAGGTGTAGTGATTTATTTGAAAACTTTTTTATTAAATACACCTATACACGATATTTTCTATACCATTAACATGATTTTCATAAAGCATAATCCTAAAAATAATTAATAGATTTTGCAAAAGGTCAATTTTTTAAAGAATTTTATTGTAGGGTAAATTCGCTCATGCGAAAAGTGCATAAAAAAACGGATGCACCTGAGAAACATTCTGAAAATGCTGCTGAAACATTCTGAGCAGCAACTACAAAATTCTCTCAAGGAGCTCAAAAGAGATGAAAAATGTCAGTCAAGAAAAGAAACATTAATGATTTCAATTAACACTTCCGGTTTTGTTGAGATATACGTTTATAACTGAAATTCTAGGAATTCTGAAGTGCTAAAGCATAAAATGTTATTAAATATTTATTCCATCAACCTGAGGCGTAGATTTTAACGGTACTTAAAAAAAGCCAATATTAAAAATATTTTTTTTTTAAATTTAGGATTTTTTACATTTATTCACTTTTAACGCGCAATTAAGGGGGGGGGGGGTATGGTACAAAAAATGGTTTTTTTCCTTTTGCATTTTCTTGTAGCGGAACATCTCAAAAATATTCTAGAAAAGTTTCAAGTCATTTGAAACAAAAATTAAAGTTATAGAGTTTTACATGCATTTTGAATAAAAATGTTCCAAGAACAGTAAACTTTTTTGAGTTGCCCAGCTTGAATGGTTGCATTTAAAAATTTGATCGAAATATGTTCTAACAGCTTGTTTTCTAACGTTTCAAATGACCTACTATGATCAGACGATCATCTAGTAGTTATTTTGACGTTATAGGATTTCAGCTGATCTTTGAGATTTTGTAAATTAAAATTTTCTTCTATATGGGTCACTCCATGTAAAAAGGCAAATGGGTTTGCCCAACACAGTTTTCAAGCAATCGCGAAGTTATAAGGCTTAAATTTTAGCATTTTTTACGCCGATTCGAATGCCGAGTTGCTGATTTTGAGATTTACAAAATGTCGGCAATCACATTCACAAAGTTGTGAGAAAATCACCCCCTAATAAATTTGATTCGATTTTTAGAAAATAAAATTTTTGTTTATCATCGTAATCCAATAAAAATTGTTTTTTGGGTTGTCAGACGTAATAACCAGTGCTGACAAGACATAAACTACCCTTTAAAACTACCCCTGTGTGAGAAAAACATCCCCTATCACTGTAATTTAATTTTTAGAGATACAGAATGTTTTCTATCATCGTAACCTAATCAGCAATGTTTTTGAGATGCTAGACATAATAATCAGTGATCATCATAATATTACCCGCGTGAAAGAAAATCATCCCTTATTTCTGTAAATCACGTTTTAGAAACTCAGAAATGTTTCTGTTATCGTAACCTAATCAACATTGCTTTTTGAGATGTTTGATATAATCACCAGTAATGACCAGCCATAAACGGACCTCTAAAGCTACCCCAGTGTGATAAAAACGTTCCCTATCATTGTAATTCAAGCTTTAGAAATTAAAATTTTTTTTGTCATCGCTATCAAATGAAAATTGGTCTTTGTAATATTCGACATAATAATCAGTTTTTTTGGAATGCGATGATAAAAAAAAGCTTTTAGTTTGTGAAGCTAGAATTACAGTGATAGGGGAAGATTTTTCTCTCACGGGGGTAGTTTCAGAGGGTAGTTTAAGGCTGGTCATCACTGGTTATTATGTCTAACATCCCAGAGAAACAATTTTCATTGGAATACAGTGACAAAAAAATTTCTGAGTCTCTAGAACTTGAATTACAGTGATAGGGGATGATTTTCTCTCACGCTGGTAGTATTAGGGGGTAGTTTTTGGCTGGTCTTCACTGGTTATTTTGTCTGACATCCCAAAAAACAATTTTCATTAGATTACGATGATAAAAAACAATGATTATTTTTTAAAAATTAAATCAAATTTATTAGGGGGTGATTTTCTCACAGCTTTGTGAATGTGATGGCCGTCATTTTAAACATTTCAAAATCAGCCACTCGGCATTTGATTCGGCGTAAAAAATTGCTAAAATTTAAGTTATATAACTTTGCCAGTGCTTGAAGACTGTGTTGGACAAAGCCATTTGTCTTTTTACATGGAATGACCCATATGTTTTTCTATTGTCCAATATTGAACATGTAAATCTTGCGCACTCACTTTCTAATCCTTCTTACGCTTAATTTCAGTTCTTTATATTATTTGCTGCATCTTTTCTATCACTCATTTTTAATTCTAGACTTTCTTACACACTTTTCTGTTTTTCTTCCTTTTATAACTTACGCATTTAAATTCTATATCCTGTTCTATCTCTAAGACCTTTCTATGTCTATATGTTGGAATATGGCTTCCTCATAGAGAAATACCTGTTTTGCCCCCAAATTTACGATTTTAATTTATCATCATTTCTGGACGTTTCTCGACCCCAGAAACTTAAAAAGCATGTTTTTGAGAACATGTCCGTGTGTGTGTCCACACTATGTTTCGATGAATATCTCAGAAACTATAATAGCTAGAACCATGATTTTATCACCAAATTATAAACCGCAGGGGGTCAAAATGTGATATGAGTTTGAACCCGATCGATCGATTCTAACTATATTTTTATCGAATTTTACAATTTTTAAAAAATCGTTTTTTTCAAATATTTTTTTTCATTTTTATAAAAAGTTCAAATGTAACTCTTTTATCCTTTTTGCACTTAAAAATCACATCAATTGACCATTTGATGAACCTCCTAGCTCAATTCTATCCAAAGTTATTCAATTTTCAAGAATTTTCAATTTTGAAGAAATTGTTTTTTCAAATATTTTTTAAATTTTTTTAATAATGCTTCAATTTAATGATTGTATCTTACTTATCCTCCTAAAACGCATCAATTGACCTTCTAGCGAACCTTTGAGCTCATTTTTATCAAGAGTTATGCACTTTTAAAAAAACAACAAATTTTGAAAAACACAATTTTTTTAAGAATTGTGTTTTAAATTTTAGTTTGAACTAGCGTTAATATTCTCGATCGCTAACGCTCCCTCGAATTATTTTATTTTTGAGAATTTGCTTTTGTATGTGACCTATAGAAGAAATAGTGAAATATA
>WNHD01005432.1:0-11001 GCA_011057455.1 Ganaspis sp. Gsp50 | reverse complement strand
TCACTTGCTGTTAGCTGGACTTTGGGTTGCCAACACTCATCCAACCATGAATGTCATCCTAAACCCCATTGTTGATGAGCTAAATGATCTTTATAACGTTGGAATCGTGTGGAGACCTAATGGAGTGGATGAAGTCACTAGTAAATTTATAACAATAATATTTACAGCGGATTCAGTAGCCAGGCCGGATGTCTTAAGGATGAAAAGGTTTAATGGGTTGTGCGGATGCACATTTTGTCTCGCTCCTGGACAAATGGTAGATAATGTATGGATTTATACTGCAGATGAATACAATTTGCGGACACATGCTTCAATACTTAACGATGGAATAGAAGCTGTTGAAACAGGCACAATTATAAATGGTGTTAAAGGCGTTTCATCCTTGGCACGATTATCTGGATTTGACCTTGGAGTTAGTGTAGTTGTTGATAGCTGCCATAACCCTTTTCTTGGAGTAAGTAAGAGATTAGCTGTACGTTACCTGACAGATGTAGGACACGCATGGTACATTGGAGACCCTCAAAATATGGCAACTATAGACGCAAGACTATTAAAAATTAAACCACCTACCAGGATATCTAGGCAACCACGCAGTATACAATTCTATAAAATGTGGAAGGCTTCTGAGTGGCGCAATTGGCTGCTATATTATGCAGTTCCCTGTCTTGATGGAATTTTACCCGGGCCATATTTAAATCACTTAAAAAATTTATGTACCGCGATATATATTCTCAATTCAAGCAGCATTACCGAAGCACAACTCAATATCGCAGAGGATTTACTCAGCACGTTTGTAAGACAATACCAAACACTGTTTCCTCTCAAAAACATGGTTTACAACGTTCACCTTTTGACTCATATTACCGAGTCTGTTCGAAACTGGGGTCCTTTGTGGGTGTACTCTGCTCTTCCCTTTGAAGCTTTAAACAGAAAAATCACGGAATATATCACGAGTCCATATCATAGGGCCGAGCAAATTGTAGCTCGTTTTTTCATGAAAAAATTTCTAATTGTTGCAGCTCAGCAACTGATAATCGCAGAAGAAACAAGAGAAGAATTGAATCGTCTTTTGAAGATACAAACTGAGCATACAGAAGGTATGCCAGAAGGTCATTATTTCTTAGGTGTTGGTAGAGAACAAGTTCGACATCCCGAGGAAGAAGAAGCTCTTCTTGTCGAAGCAGCAGGTTTTGTAATTAATCGTAGGAGACACATAAAAATTTACAACAGAGCTGTAATACACGGAGCAGAGTACAAAGCCTACAGCATCAAAAGGACAAAATACTGTAATCACTTTGTCTTTTCTCGTCAACAACGTTACTTTGTTATTGAAAAATTCATATTATACAAATATAGACGCGTAACAGTTGCTGAAATTATTGGAAAATCTTTAGAAATCAATGGAAATGCATATGGAATTCCTCATATGCAAACTATTACTCCAAGTGAGGAAAGAAGTTTTATCAGTTATAATAACGTACAAAGTCCAGCGTTTTTAATTCACCCAGAAAATCGTTGTGTTGTTCCGTTGGGTAGCGTCTGGGAAACTGACTAATTTAGAGAAAAAAGAACTCCTGGACATGCTTCCATGTCAATAAAAACATCCAGCAGTTATATTATTGAAATAAAGTAATGAGAATTTAATGACATTATTTTGAAAAAAGTTCTATAACCGACATATCTGCATCTAGAACTTGAATGAAGTATTTATGATTTGACGAAACATATAAATGTAAATAAATTTTGAAAAGAAACGTGCTAATAAAAATTGGAAGTATAAGAACAGTACAAACGAAACATATAAATGTGAATAAATTTTGAAAATAAGCGTGCTAGTAAAAATTCAAAGTAAAAGAACAGTACAAAATGGATAAAAGATTGAAAAGAAAAATTTTCAAACAGGAGATAAGAAAGCGATATTGGATCAACAGCAGTAGTTACAAGAGCGATAAATAAATGAACAGTAAAAGTGAGTATTTTTGTTTATTTGTTTTTTAGCATTTTTTCTTAGTTTTTACCTTTTATACTTTTGAGACGTGTAAATAACTTGTAAAAGTCATTACTTAAAGACTTTAATTTTTATAGAATTTGCTTTAAGTAGAGTTTTAAGAAATGTGAATTTATATGTAAAAGAATTTTTATGTAACCGAATTCTTATTTAAAACAATTCTTATTCATAACTAAACTTTTCTTTAACAAATGTATTATATTAAAGAATTTTAATTTAAACAAATTTTCATGTCTCAAAATTTTTATTCACATGAATTGCTGTTTAATAAAATTTTTAAAATGCCGAATGTTAATTTACCAGAAATGTAAAATGTTTTAAGAAATATTAACTAAAACATGTTTTCATTTATTCGAAAATTTATTTGACAATATTATAAAAAATGATTATTCAATATGTTGGTAAAAATTTGTTAAATAAAAATTCGTATTTACTTAAATTTAATTCGAAATTTATTAGAAACAAGTATCTTGTATTGAACAACTTTCAAGGTAAACGGCAATTTCTCCACTGTAATGCTTAAATTATTGATGATATTTTATTTGTTACATATTGGTACTATTGAAAAAATACAGGGAAAAAGTTAAGAAAACTTAATAATTTTAAAGTTTTCAATTAATTTGGAATACATTCGTAATTCATCGGAAAAATTGCCGTCTTTTTAAACTAACAAACTTATTTTCTTATCCCACTGGACGAATGTATTTTTTCTTTTAACAATTGTTGAAATATTTATTTTAGACAAATTCGATTAAGATTCTGATTTTAAACTTTTGTCGAATTGTAGTTGAATTTCACCTGATTGTATTTGGATTTTTCTTTAAAATTTGTTAAATGCAAGATATGCATTGTGCCTTTTTTTAAATTCTATATAGATTCAATTTTAGAAAGTTCAAAGCCCAAAAGTAGTGTCAACCGGAGCTATTGTTCTCAGAAAAAGGCAACTTTCTTAATCAACTCTTGCTCTTTGCTCTTTGCAACTAGACGTATTTATTACATTTTTAAAGTCACTACAACAGTTAAGAAAATCCAAGATGATTTTGACGGATTTAATTAACTGACGACGAAAATTTTCCAACTTTATGAATTTTTTTCAGTTTTCTGACAAAGAATTTAATAGAAACATTTATTGCCTTCTATTCACAAGATATTAAACAATATTGACACCAAGCGAGAATTTTAAATAATTTAATATAAACATTTTATTAATTAAAAAGAAGCCGTGGGAACAATAGCCCCTGGGTGGGTATAATAGCCCCGGTCGACGGTAATGTATAAAGTATTAAAAATTTTCAAACAAACTTGTGTGAAACTTTTCGTCGACTTTTTGGCTTAAATATATTTTATTGCTTTGTTTTCCTATGGCTTTATATTTTTTAAAGTTTCTCCTTTAATCTAAATCTTACTATCTTTTATGTAATCTTTTATTGTTACGTGTTTCCTAATTTTTTGAAAGTAACAATAATGGTTAATATTAAAGAATAGTAACATACCAAAGAGTTATTAGCATTTCAATGAAATTGAAGTCAGCAACGATCGTACAACAAAATCAGTTTCCGCTTTTTAAGTTAATAAATTAAATAAATACTAAACATATTAAATTTGTTATTCATTAATTTATAAATATTAATTTATTAAAATTTGCTTTATACAATTTATTTTAAATGCATTTTCTAATTTATATATTTAGAATCAAGATGCGAATTTGTCAATCAAACCGAGTCAATCCAACTGGGTCATTAAAAAATAATTAAATCCCAAGATTTTTACGTTTCGACAGTGAGACTGTCCTCATCAGAACTAAAAAGTTTTAATTAAAAATTATAAAAAATTACAAAAAATTATTACAAAAATTATAAATAAACGTAGTTATGTAATTACCGCAAAATAAAATTATATATTTATTATTGAATATAACAGAAGGAACTCGTCATTCTAAGGATCGTAAAGGGAAATGAGATGAAGCCGATGTGTGAGGCAACTATTACTATGCGCCTGATTATCATCCCTTTCCTGAATAACAAAGTGGCTGCGTGTATCCAGAGGCAGTTCTTCCTGGGCGCGAGTTTAATCATTAATTACACAATTTAAAAACTTGCAAGTCATTTTTTAGTTTATCGATTTAGTTGAAATTATTTATTAGTTTAATATTATTTTACGTTTTGAAAAGTTTCTTCTAAAATATTGAAATACCAATTAATTAAAGATTACGTCAAATTTTGTTGAAATCATTACAAAACTGTAATAACTTTTTTTAAACTTAAATTAAAAATAAAGTAACAATTTTGTAAATTAATTGCAAATATGCTTTTACAGAAGGATCACCAAGGAGTCAAAAAAGCAGGAAGGCGGTTAGCGGATCACAGATTATCGCATATCTCGTCAATATGCGGATTTATTCTTTTACGAAAATGAAGTAGATATTTCGACATTAAGGAGGAAGTAAAAATAAAGCAGAAGAAGAAAGTAGTGGAAGCGAAAAAGAAGATTGCAATTTCGAGGATTTGGCGAAACAAACAAGATAGAAAAATAAGGCTGCAATTAACAGGTGCGAAAAGATTTTTTTTTATTTCTGAGTAAATGTTGAGAAATTTTGTAATTGCAGTATTGTCTATCACAACTATGCTTAAGTTTTCTTTGATCGGTATTAAAAACATGAGTACCTTTAAACACCAATTCTTGTGAAAAAAGTATAATAAAAAAATTGCAATAAATACCCTGAAATCTTATGAAATGTAAAAAAGTCCTTTTAAATTGAAACATCTGAAATAGTTTATTATATATTTTTGAAAATGAATTAATTGAATTATTGCATTTTTTAATTTCTTGACAATTTTTAAGCAACATAAGAACTGTTCCCCTATGCTAAAAAAGCTAAAGAAAATATTTTAAATTGGGTATGTATAATCTTAGTTATTCTTTCTATTCAATTTGTGCCTAAGAAATTCTAAAACAATAGTTTTCAAGGTACTAAAATAACAAACTCATACTCCGCCTATACTTTTATTCATAACTCGAAAACTATACAAGACACTTTATAAGTTGATTAGACTCAAATTAAAGGAAAAAAGCAAATACGGTCAACAAAAACACAAAAATTTATTGAAATCCAAATTTATTCGAAAAATTACATTATTTTGTTATAAATTGATTGAAAAATATCCAGCACCTCTCGCGCGATGAGAATTAACAGTTTTAATAATATATTTTAAAATATTTTTTCAAAATTCAATATTATTTTAAAATTACACTTTGATTAACAAAACCAGCATTTAATGACAGACACTTTTTTGAGATTATGTTGCACTTCTCGTAAACTAATAATTTACTTATTTTTAGTTTCTTGACACAAAAGCTTATCAAAAATGTCTAAAACCGAAGCACTATACACTTATTTGCATATTGTGAAACAATTTTTTGAAAAATAATTGATTTTAAGTAATGGGAACAATAGCCCCTGGAAATCCCGTTTGTTAGTTTTTTTTTACACTTTTCTCTAAGGGTGCAGTCACATGCGGAGGAATAGAGGATTAGTGGAATAGACCAGACCAATGAGATAATTGGTCACATTAGAATACATATTCTGATTAGTCTATTCTATTCCACTAATCCTCTATTCCTCCCCATGTGACTGCACCCTTAAAATACTTAATAAAAAATTTAGGTTACCGATTGTACTTTATCATAAATAAATTAGTTAGACGTATCTATTACATTTTGAAAGCCACTACAACAGTGTACTTGTACAATTATATGAACTAAAATTCCAAGTTTCTAAAGCACGACATCACGCCGTGATTCGTTCATTTCATCCAATCACTGCGCAAACTCTGTGATAAACTTGATACTTTTATACGTAATTCAAAATTCTTTAAGTTTATCAGGCTCAAATTGGTAAGAAAAAAGACAAAGACTGCCTTTTACACGGTGGGGAAGTAGCGACGATAGTTTAAACAAAAAAAACCAAAAAACTGTGTAAGCAAGGATATATTCTTTGACGATCGTAAATAAAAAAAATTTGAATAGATTTTCTGGTTACTTTTATTAAAATATTATTCACATTCAATATATTCTTCATATAATAAATATTTACGAGAAAGGAGAGACATATTTTTTATTAATTGGGACATAACTATTCGTACGTAAAATATTTAAGTTTGGTAAAAAATTATTTCTAAATTTTGTTTAAAAAATAAGGTACAAACTATATTTTGCTTTTCGCAAGAAAATGCAAGGTTCTTGAGAGAAGTCTTTGTCTATCTCCGTAAAAAATTGATATTAAGAAACCAATAAATTTTTAGAGAAGTTTGAATCAGTTTAGTTTGAATCGTCAGTATTTAAAAAAAGTAGTTTTAGAATGGTTTTTTGTACAATGTGAAACAACATTTTTAACAAAAACGTGTAATTTAAAAGGTTTTGTTTCTTAAAAAGTGCATGTCATTAGTTATAGGATAGAAGCTTTGTTAACCAATCAAATGATATGTTTTTTAAGCGTAAAAAAGATGAAATATTTACTTTTAAACGATATTATAAAAACGCAAAAAATAAGTGAACAATACATTTTTTAAACATTTTCGAGTTTTAAGAAGTGAATAACTTTAGATTGATGTAGAAGGGTCACTGAACAACCAATCGATGTGTTTTTGAAGCGCAAATATGACCAAATATTTATATTTATATTTTTTTAAAAACACAAAAAGTAAATAGAAAAAAAAATTTTAAATTCGATTCAAATGTAGTTATAATAAGTCGATCGATCTTCTTATAACATTTTTTTAGGTCTCGGGGGTAGAGAAACGTCCAAAAATTTTGATAACTAGAAATTGAAAATTTGATGATAGAATAGAACATCGTCTATGAGGACACAAAAACTACATTATCTACAAAATGTGCATCTCCACGAGAAAAGGGACCTTAGATACAATAAATCGATTTCCATTTTCATATTACAGATTATAGGTTTTGAGTTACTCTTTCATTTCTAAAAGTAAAAAATTTGTTTTTCCTAATACTTTTACCGTTATAAACGTTTAAATTTAAGCTTCGTTAACACATTCTATTTTTTGGATTTTACTTGAAGTCGCGCTTTAAAACTACTGATAATAAAATTAATCATTTTTTTATGAAAATTAATCGATTTGGAGTTATTTTTTTTTTCAAAGAAAATTGTTCTCTTTAATTATTTGTTTTGTTAAAGAAGCTTTAAAGATAGGATCTTTTTTTTAAAAAGTTGATCTTGGCAAAAATATGTAAAAAGTGAATCTCTTTTAAATAAAAGCAGGAAGGATTTCAATTGAAATTAATATTTCAACTGTAATCAACGAATACATACCTGTTCTGAATTTTTGTCGACATTTTTGTATAACCAATGGTTGCTTTCTGATCACCGTTATCAAGTCTTAAATAATTGCTTTATTTTTTACATGAGAAAAAGTGCAATTCAAAATTACAAATTTTTAAAGACGTAAAAAATAATTCTATATTTTCTCTCGCGACGTCTAAAAAAGAGTTTTAGCTGTTTAGTTTTAATAAGGTTCCTTTTTTTATATTTTGTCAGGTTTTACATTCATTGTTTTTTCGTACAACATAATTTTCGCTAAGTAATCAGCGTTTAAAGTTGGTCATGTTTTGAATAGCGAGCAAAGTAAGCATTCTCAGAATTATGGAGGGTACTGTCTATGATCGTATATGTAAATTATATTCAAATAAAAAAAAAAGAATTTTGTAATTATTTAATGTGTTATTTAAACAATAATTCTTTATCTTGACAGCAATTGACGGGGCACTTAAAATAACTAGTTAGGCGCGCAAACTTTTTGTTTTCTACTTACAGTGCGGGTCAGACGAAGCATGCAAACTATAGCACATTGTCTGACCAATACTGTAAGTAGTCGAAAATAAAAAATTCGCGCGCCTAACGAGATATTGCATGTGCCCCCTCAATTGCAAGTTCAAAATTTTACAAAGCACGTAAATTAAATTAATGAAAACTATTAATTATTATTACAGTATGTAATTTTTAATTACTGTTAGTCTTAAATTTAAAATGATGGTATTAATAAACTATTTTTTTCAGGTATGTCCTGGTAGCCTTAACCCTCGATAGAAAATGAAAAGAAGAAATTGCGTACAAAAGAATCATTTCATTTTAGAGCATCTTTTAAACTCCACAATCCACAGCTGGAAAAGGATCAGGACTCTTCGTGTATCAGTTTTTAAATTTGTTTCTTATTTTTTATATATGTAATTATTTGTAAACTATGTAAATAATTTTTGTATGTATAATTTATCTATTGTTTGAATTATTTAAAAACTAGATTTTAAAACGAAAATGACCTTATGCAATAAAAAATAACAAAGTACTTTTTAACGTGTTATATTTCTTTAAAAATTTATATTTTAAAAAACAAGATACTGAAATCTACTACTTTTCAACGAATGTAAAATATTTTTGTTTTTAATAAAATGTTAAAACATCGAAGTTATAATTATTAATTACCACTAATAATTTTGTAATGTTAAGATTTATTCACCATTAAAAATAACTTTGAGATTTGATTAACATTTTTTTAAATTATTTATTTGTTATTTACGGTTTTAAAGATGACATGTTTTTTAACAAAGTTACTTAAATATTTCTAGACACATTTATTCGATTTTTTCATATTAAACAAAAATAAATTAAATGACCAAAAAAATTCTTAACTTGAATAAGAAGAAATTTCAATATTTTATTTTAAAAACAATTATTGTAAGTCCATCGTCTTCATACATCTTCAATTATGGTACAGAATAAAAAATTATTTACTAAATGAAGTAATAAAAATTTAAATTAGTTCTAATAATTTTTAGTTTAAATTGAAACAGTTTTAAAAATAAGTTTTAAAAAATTAATTCTCATCAATTTAAAATATAAAATTTAATTTTTAAAAATATGAATACCTTCATATTGTAGCGTTTTACGAATTATTAAATTTGTTAAGTTAAATAATAATATAAAATTTTCCTTAACACATTTGTTCATATTTTTTATTTTGTCTTTAAAAAATAAATTTAGTTATAAATGCGCTTTGAAAAATAATTTATAATAATAACAATTATTATTCTAAACCTTTTTTTTATTAAATTATTGAAAACATGTTTTACAAAAAATTATAATTTTTTAAAAATCAATAAAAAGATTTAGATTTATTTATAATAATTTTTAATTAAAAGATTTCTGCATAAATTAATATTGTAAAATTAAATTAATAGAAACAATATTCTGTTTTGCAAAATTATAATTTTTTTATAAAGAACATAAAATAGTTTTTCTTATGCGTTTTTTCAATTTAATAGTTAAATTAATAAATTATTAATTGGCTGCGTTCATTAGTTTCTTATAATAAAACTTTATTTTACTTTTACCATTTTTCTTTTCATATAAATAAAATAAAATATTCCATATTAGAACAATTTTCAAATGCACCACAGTCGGTTAAGAAGATACCAAGAATTCCTGGTGAATTTATTTTTACTCAGTCGGTAACGTAAATATATTAAACATATAAATTATTTTAAAGTTTTAATATCTTTTTGCTATGTTCATGATATGATTTACTCCAACTTGAAAAATAATTCTTTTCATAATATTTTTTATATTTTTCACAATAAAATAGTCTTTTTAACCCAATATCATTATCGTGCGCTGACATGAATGCGCACAAAACACACACTGAAAGAACTTCACAATTTTATTATTTTAAACGTAATTACTTTATTTCCAAAGCTTGTTTTAATGCAAATTAATGAAGAAAGCATCATTTATTAATATTCAGTTGTTAATTACCTCATTTCTAGACAATTACCATTGTTTTTTAACATAAAATTAAAACAGGATCAAAAGTGGATCAAAAGTGGATCAAATTCGATCCACTAACGATCTTGCAACTCCGCCAGGGGCTAGAGTTTTCTTTCGTAAAAACCAGTCGCGATGCAATTTTAAAAATCGTGACAGAAATCATTCGACAAATCAAAACAGCAAATGTTTTGAAATTTTTATTATCATATTATTCATTTCTTATGATCCTGAAGATTGCAAAGTTTTTTTTGTTTACGTTTACGAAAAACCAAAAAACCAATTTTTGTTTACTTAATAATTGTTACAGCATTTATTTACCAACTTTGTACAAAGAAGGCAAAATAAAATCATTCCAAGTTACAAAAAAGTTTACAAAAAAGTTACTTACAAAGTTTCTTGAATTTCCATCTCCAGTTGATTACACCAACATTTGCAAAAATGAATCGCAAAAAAAGGATCTAAACAAATTGTTTTAAAAATAAAGTAAATATTTATCAAATCAATTAGAATTAACAAAATTAAATTCAAGTTTATATAAATAAAAGAAATTTAACTACAAGAAATAGATACAATACAATAACATTTGGAATACATAACCTCCCTCTTTTGAGATTCTTTCGCAGCAGTGCTTCGACACATACATTCCTGTCCATTATAAAATTACACATATTTATAAAAAGAACATTAAAACACTTTTTTTCACAGCTTCAATAAATATGCTGTTATTTAAAAAAAACACTGCAATTAACACATACTGCGCTTGTAAACACATTGCAGCAGACGATTTCAAATCTACTCTTGTTTTGATGACGATAAACACACGCGACAGCGCCAGCTGACGAGAAATTTTGGAAACTTTTCGACAAAATACTTGAGTATAACTGTCATGGCGTCCTGTCAATCTGTGTGTTTTGCTGATGAGATAAGTTTACAAAGTTGTACTTTTCATAAAAACTATTTCTTGAATTTCGTGTTCTAAGGACTGTAGAAACACAATAAAGTGTGCAAGTGTTCATTTGCGAGAAGGTTTTGTGAAATAAGTATCTAATAAAGAAATAGGATGCGCGACAAAATAGGCACGTATTTATCTTTATCAATATACTTTTTTTTAATTATATAACCTCAAACTAAGTGTAGAAACAATGTTTCACAC
>WNHD01005431.1:0-15218 GCA_011057455.1 Ganaspis sp. Gsp50 | reverse complement strand
TGTGTTTTTCCCAAACCACTTTTGTGTAGATCACAAAGCACACTTATTTGTGCGTTCCACAAAACGGCGTTGCAGTTTTCACAGAACATTTTTTTCCGTATACGTTCACGCTATGATACAATTGCGTTTTTGCTAATTGCTGTTGCGTTTATGATAATTGCTGTTACGTTCACGCTAATTGCTTTTACGTTGAAGCTAATTGCTGTTACGTTGACGCTAATTGCTTTTACGCTGATTGTCATTTCGTTGACGACAATTGCTATTATCACTTATTACACTGTTATTATCATTGATCGTTATTGCTATGATTCCTGTCACTATTGTAGAGATCTCCACGTACCAAAGAGACAAGGAAACAACACAGAGCCAAATTTTCATACATAACACATATGCATAATCAATTTACACGTGCATTAGAAGCATATTCTGAAAATTAAACAGACATCAACGTGCACATTTTAAGAAAGGAAAAAAATCCAAGTAGCCTAAGAATTCTGTGGAGACGTTATGAATATCCGAGCATTAAGGCAAGCGTTGGTTTCTGAGTCTTGTCGTGAAATTGACGATGAGGAAAACCGAGGGAGTTCTCTCGCAAATTGAGCTTCTTTTTGGAGAGCAACTTTTTATCGAAATCTAGGCTCTGGCAATCGACAAACCGCGCTCTTGGCTAGGAAATTCAAGTCACGAAAATGTTTAGGACCTTAGTATAAAAATAATTCTAAGACTTTTTAAGACACAAGAAGCTGGGAGTAGTGCAATGTTAAGAGACAAAAAGCGGGCGCGGCGAGGGGTCTTATCCAAAATGAAAAAGCTTTTTTAGAAAAATTAAATCACTTTCAATCATTTTCGTATTTCTCTCAAGCTTCCCTAGGAAATTTCCTAGAAAATTAATTCAAAATTCTGTCTTGGAAACTCACTGAAAATTCTGTCTTTCGAACTCATTTCGAATCTTTTGTAATCCAATTCGAAATTCTGTTTTAAAAACTAAAAATTCTGCAAATCAATCTGAAATTCTGTTTTAGACATTGAAAATCCCGTCATGGAAATCAATTCAAATTTTTGTTTTATAAACTGAAAATTCCATCGTGGAAATCAATTCTGTCTTAGAGGTGAAAAATTGTGTCTTTGAAACAAATCGAAAATTTCAATTAAATACAAATTGGCACGAAAATATTGAGAGCAGAGAAAACGAAGTGGAAAATGTAATATTAATTAACGAAATCAAAAGTGCATTTTAAATTATCGAAACTAAGGGAAAATTGGTGGAAAAGAAATGAGTTGAATACACTCGAATCGAGATCATTTGATTGCTTTGTTACAAGTGTTAAGAATTTATATTTGTTGATTTTTTTTTTGCAACAGTGCTGATAAAATGTTCAACACTTAAAAAATCGGTGAACTTTATTTTTTTAATTTGAAAGAGTTTCAAAAACTCTAGAATTTGCATTGACCCCAAAATTTTCTATGACTCTACAATTAAATACAATTTAAATTAAATAAATCAAGTTTATATTAAATAAATCAAGTTTATATTAAGTAAATCAAGTTTATATTAAATAAATCAAGTTTATATTAAGTAAATCAAGTTTATATTAAATAAATCAAGTTTATACTAAGTAACTCAAGTTTATATTAAGTAAATCAAATTTATATGAAGTAAATCAAGTTTATATTAAGTAAATCAAATTTATATTAAGTGAATCAAATTAACTAAATCCATTTGAGTAAATATTTTATTCTGGAGAACAATTTATTAACAATTATAAAAGTAATAAACAACGATAATTAAGTAATAAAATATATTTTTAACATTTCTTTATAAAAAGAATTAAAAATCCGATCTTTCATAATGCGAGTCAAATGTTTTTTAACACTTTTAATTCTTTAAGAAGCTAGTCAAGTTATAAATGAATAAAAATTTGATAAAATTGATTAAAAAGTTTATTTTGTTAACACATTCATGTTATAAAACGAGTTGTCACATTATAAGTCAATAAAATTGATTTTTTGTCCAACAGTTTAAGTTTAAGGCCAAAAAATAAAGGCAATTGACATAATCGACGTTTTAAGGTCTACGTTGAATTAAATACATAATTTTCTGAATATTAATTATTTTCTGAATATTAATTATTTTCTAAATATTAATACTTTTCTAAATATTAATACTTTTCTAAATAATAATACTTTTCTAAATATTAATACTTTTCTGAATATTAATACTTTTCTAAATATTAATACTTTTCTAAATATTAATAATTTTATTATTCAATTAATTTTTAAATAAATTTTTTCATGTAAAACAATTTTCTTCGTGAAAGTTTTCTTTCAGGAAATTGCATTTTTTCAAACAATCCGATTCGCGTGGATTTTTTTAAATGATTCGATTCGTGTGTATTAATTCGAATATTTCGTGTACATCTTATCGAAAGATTTCAGTGTATCTTTTTGAAAGCTTCTAGTGCAATTTATCGGAAGATTCCTGTATATCTTTTTGAAAGATTCCAGTGCATCTTTTCGAAAGATTTCAATGCATTCTTTCGAAAGATTTCAATGCACTTTCTTCGAAAAATCCTTGTGCAATGTTCATTCAAATAATTCGATTGTTTTCAAAGAGAATTTGAAGTTTGATAAATAATACAAACTATAATTAACTATCATTAATTAATTATAACTTAATATAAACTATAATTGAAAAACTACAAAAATATTTGATTAATTAAGCTACATTAATTGAAAAATTGAGATATAGTAATTGAAACATTATAATGTAATTGAAAAATTGAAATATAGTAATTGAAACATTAAGATAATGTAATTGAAAAATTGAAATATAGTAATTGAAACATTAAGATAATGTAATTGAAAAATGAAGATAGATTAATTGAAAAATGAAAATAAATTAATTGAAAAATGAAAATAAATCAATTGAAAAATGAAGATAGATTAATTGAAAACTGAAGATAAATTAATTGATAAATCTAGGTAAATTAATTGATAAATTAAGATAAGGTGAAAGAATAAAGGCAGAATAAAGAGACTAAAGGCAGACAGAATAAAATGAGAAAAAATTAATGAGCTCTTTCATTGAGAGAAACTTCTCCCGGCCCCTGGTTCCTATAAGTTTGTTGATAGAAAAAATTCGTGAAGTTAAAGAGGCGAAAGAGTTCTCGGTGGAGGCGAAATAAAAAAGAAAAAAAAGGATAATAGGAAAAATGCGAGTGAGATGTGTAAAAACCAACGTTTGATATGTACATTTTAGCCTAAATATTATATTACGTGTGTTTTCTAGTGACGAGGCATGTTTCGATGACTGTCTAATGTTGTAAATCTGTAAGTTCGTCTTTTTTTATGTGGCGCACGCATACGCATATTATATGCAAAAAAAAAGTTACACTCGCGTTTCATCAACACACATTCAAAGCATACACACACACACACACTACTTACACGAGTTAACTTCTTAATTGAATAATAAAATAATGAATTTTACATTTATATTTTACTTCTTTTTTTTCTAATGTGTACATTTTGTAGAAGAGGAGTGAGAAGCAGTGAGAATAATAGAGAGCTATTAGAGGCGGATAATGAAATTTTGTAATTATACTTGTAAAATCGCTGTTTCGTGCGAAACGAGAGGTTAAACCTGATTTCTTAATTATTCTTAGTAGTAGTTCGTATCGATATATTGAATATATTTAGGATATAAATAATCAACGAGCCTGAGGTGTCTCGGTAGCTCGCTAGCCAATTTGCTCCTACAGTCTTTTGTACCGTTCTTTTTTCTAAATAATCACTATTAGCATTAACGTGTATTTCTATATACGCTTAGACGAAGTTTTTCTACACCCGATACACATACACGCGCGCGTTCACGCCACACGTCTGTTAATGACTTTTTGATCGCAGGTTCGTGATCGTCACGCGACTTTCAAAAACTAAAAATAAAAAAAAAATCGTGGAGGACGCAGCTCGATTTTCGCAGAGGCGCTCGCTATACAAATCGTTTGGTAAATATTAGAATTTTTTATACGTCCAAATTTTCTTCTCCGCGAAGAAAAGTCGTTTTTCGAGAGCAGCTTCGCGAAAATCGAGCGCACTCAAAAAGTGGGTATTGTGATTATTCTTAGAGGGGGAGGCTCGAGAAAAAAGCGCAGAATGAAGGAGAGGGAGGGTAAAAGACCAGATACCTGTTTTTTCATACGTTAGGTGTTTTTCGCATGTACCTAGTTAGGCGTTAAATGAAAAAAAAAATACGAGGTAACCTTTTAAAGCTATACATGTTAAGCCTTTTTCACGTAGCGGGACATGAATGTGGGAGGAATGAAAAAAAGGAGGGAAAAACAGAGAAAATGGAGTGAATGATGAAGAAGAAAACGTGAGTGGCAAGTGAAGCTAGTTTCGGAGTAAGAGATAGAGACTGCGAGCGCAAGTGAAGTAACATTGGCAAAATCGTTCGGCGGGAGATTTTTTACCATTTTCTAAAAAAAATTACAACGGTTGACCTAAGATGTTCGTAGTTGAATGTACTTGGCACTTTTGAGACTTTCGAGTAGATCGATTTTACGGAAGACGAAAAATTAGTATTTCGATTAGTGTTTTTGTATATTCTCGTAACGTGATTGCATATAGACTTAGGAGCGCTGAGCTTCCGCTTCTTTTCGCGTCTTTTGACTTTCGAAATCTAGCACCAGTATTTAGGTATTTTTCCCACTTTTACCGAGCCTTTTTTCCTTATAAACATCCATCTTCTTCATCGCGTGTACATCACCTTCTTTCAGGGAGAATTTCTCCAATTTCGACTAGACGAAATTTTCCTTGAATTGCAGTTTCTTTTCCAACAACTCTTTTTTCTTTCCTTAAGTCTTTCTTCAGGACCAATTTCTTCAAAATTTGCCAAAATCTTGAAGACATTGAAGTTGAGTTGTCTTCAACAATCTTTAATAAGCGATTTTTGTATAGCTTAAAGTTGAATTTCTTTATAGAAATTTTGTTTGAATTTTCCTTGAATTTTCTTTGAATTAATCTTCTTTGAACTTTCTTTGAATCTTCTTTGAACTTTCTTTGAATCTTCTTTGAACTTTCTTTGAATCTTCTTTGAACTTTCTTTGAATTTTCTTTGAAAATCCGCAATTTCTTTGAGACGAAATTTTCCTTAAAGTGAAGCGTTTTTAAAGACGTGTGTTTCGACACGTGGAAAATTAGCTCTGCATATCAGTACAAGATAAAAGCTGCTTTTGTCCATTTCGATTTTTTAATCTCCTCGCTCCTTTCCATGAGTGTACTAGTCATTATAGAGTACTTTATTATAAAAAAAAAAATTAATTGTTGGACCGCAAGTGCGGTCAAATTTGAATTTCGAGCCGATGGTATTTTTTCATCGAACATTATTTAATGCCAGGTGTTCTTTTTTTGTTTGTTGTAAATTAATTTAAAGTATTTTTTTACTATTTACGTTATGATCTATATGGCGATGAAACATATTAGAGGAATATTATCGATTACCTTATAAGAGGAGTGCAATTCAATTTTAAGAGAGGTTTATTTTCGGTATAGATACGCGACTCACTCGAATAAACGAATAGACTAAAAATCGTGCGCAATGCAATCGACCGTTTCGAGCGTTAGGCAAATCTTAGATAATCGTTAGCTGAACAGTAACAGTATTACTCGAGTACTGGAGGTATCAGCGTATGCTTCTTTTTCTCATTGTTAACACGTTGTAACATGCACGCGTTTGATACGATTTATATATTAATTCTCGTTGTTGAACTACTTAGACGATTGCGATTGCTATACCGATCCCATATCTATATTTAAAAAGAAATCCAGTAAATTCTACATACACAACAGGCAGATTGGGAGACACGGACACACGCCTAATACACAAGACTTACACCCAATACAATGTTCTTTGTTACCTACTTTTTACGCTTAACACACTTGACGAGCAGAGCAAATCTCAAAAAGCCAACTTTTTTAACACAATATGCATGTAATAGAGAGTTAAACAATATTAAAGTTCGATTCTAGATATCAATATCAATTATCTACATTCTGTTGGTCTTTCGAATTTACTCTGTTTCGAGTTACTCATCGTTATTTGCACAAAAATTCATTTCACAAGATCGAACGTTCGATCAGAACGATTCATTCTATTCTTTAAATAAGACGATCAGAAAATCGAGTAAAAACTGATCGAAAATTTGATTAAAACTGATCGAAAAATTGATTAAAACTGATCGGAAAATTTGATTAAAACTGATCGGAAATTGATGAAACACTGATTAGAAAATCGATGAACTGATGAATCAATGATCAGAAAATTGATTATAATGATCAGAAAGTAATCTTAAATTAATTAGTCTTGAAACTGTTGAAGAAAAAAAAATGTTAAGGAAATGATTAGATTACAATTAGAAGTCTTTTTAATGATTCAGGGAGTGCAAATATCAGAGATGAGAAGAGCAATTGTATGTATTCGCTTGTTCCGATCTCCCGAATATGATAAATAATAATCCAAGCTTATTGATATTGTTAATCGGCGATTAATTAATAATTTGGTAAATGAAATAGTCTCGTTTTGAGATGAGCGATGTGTCTTTAACGTCCGATTTGCGTATCGTTTGTTGCTGTAAAATCGAGCGATCCCTTCAAAGAATATCTGCATCATAAAAACCGATCCAGGCCTCAACAATGTCAGAAAAAAATAGTCAACGAAAAATTCATCAAATATTCTTCAACAATGAAATTATTTGTTTTATACAACAATGGAATTATTTGTTTTGTACAACAATGAAATGATTTGTTTTATACAACAATGGAATTATTTGTTTTGTACAACAATGAAATGATTTGTTTTGTACAACAATGAAATGATTTGTTTTGTACAACAATGAAATTATTCGTCAAATGTTCTTCAAGAATGAAACTATTTATCAAATATTCTTCAAGAATAAATGTATCGAATGGATATTTTTCAACAATAAATTTATTCGACAAATATTCTTCAGAAATAAATAATCTTCTTGACAAGAATAAATGCATCTGACAAATATTGAAAGACAAATGACAAATTTCGAACAATGAGACAAATATTCGAAAGATTGTTAAAGAATATGTGAAACAAGAGTGAATTTTGTTTTCTTTCGTTGATGTTTTTCGTTTGATTTAATGGCCATATGAAGCAAATATTTGCCGAGAGATCGCTGGATTGGACCGACGATTCACTGTGATTGGCTGTACCGAGAGCCACGCTACATCAAAAGAAAAAAAAAAAGAAATTGAATCAGAGAGGAAAACTCGAAGGACCGGCCTCAACAAGGACGATTTTTAAAAGTCTACTCCAATTCGCACTTCGACCGATCGCCAGGTCTTTAAAAAAGGAGAGACGGTCTTCCGATCCTCGATGAATGGAAAAAGTGTGCAAAGTATCCTACGAAGCCACCGCACCAGGCCAATCATTTTTCTAGTGTCGATTCTTGTAATAGTAGCGTCTAATCGATGAATACCTTGTAGCTTAATTATTAACTGATAATACATAGAATTTATTTTTTTGCTCGCAGAATATTGTTATTAAGATATATTAAAGGGAAGAGTCGTTACTGACGGAGTAAACGAGCATTGACGAGCTGTAACAATGAAAGTCTGATGGCAAATTTTTACCGTTAATATTCTATTCAATTTCAAAAAAAGCGTACTTTTTGTATAAATAGGTATGCTGAAATGAAATTTCATTGTTATTCAATTTGCGCCCAATCTTGCGCTCAGCACCGTCAATTTTTGTAAATCGGTGAATCCGTTTTTTTAAATTTTAAACACTATTTCGCTTATCAAAAGCATTGTCTCTTAGATGTAATAAGCTGTTTTTCAATTCGACTCCAATTATTCGAAAATTAAGTCTTTGAATTTCAACTCTACGAAAACGAACTCTTTGAATTTAAACTCTACAAAAATGAGCTCTTTGAATTTCTACTCTACAAAAATGAGCTCTTTGAATTTAAACTCTACAAAAATGAGCTCTTTGAATTTAAACTTTACAAAACTGAATTCTTTGAATTTGAACACTACAAAGATGAAATCTTGAAATTCTTTGAAAGAAAACTCTTTAAATTTCAACTCTACAAAAATGAACTCTTTGAATTTGAACACTACAAAGATGAAACCTTGAAATTCTTTGAAAGAAAACTCTTTGAATTTCAACTCTACAAAAATGAAGTGTTTGAATTCTTTGAATATAAACTCTTTGAATTCAAACTCTTAGAATATAAACTCTTTGAATTCAAACTCTTAGAATACTTCGCATTTCACGTAGGCTGTTTAAATTCAAACTACGATTAAATTAAATTTGAACACTTCGAATTGAACCTAGACTATTAAAACTTTTCGAATGCACCCTGTTTGAATTTAATTTAAATCGAAATAAGACTAATAAATCGATGATAAATTATTACATTTAAATGAAAAACGTTTTTATTAAAAACTTTTCTATTAAAGAAGTTTTGATTAAAAAACGTTTTGACTAAAAACCGTTTTAATTACAAAACGTTTCGACTAAAAACCGTTTTAATTAAAAAACGTTTCGACTAAAAACCGTTTTAATTAAAAAACGTTTTGATTAAAAACCGTTTTGACTAAAAAAACGCTTTACATAATAAAATTAGGACACTAAAATTAAGACCTTTGAATAAAATTAAGACGTCGGAATGAAATTTGAGCAACTCTAGGCAAATTCGAGCGAATTGGGTTCACCGATGATAGGAATGGTAGCACTCGTTGTTCAGAAACGTACTCTGAACCTTGGAATTGTGCGGTGGCTGTACTGTGGCATTAATTAAATTAAGGCACGCTAACGAAACCAAGAGATGTTAGGATAATTGGCTGTGCCACTGCTTCTGTTCACCGATTGACGTCTTTGATCAACCCGTTAGTTTCTCAGGACACAACCCACCTGAGAACGCATTCAGGCTGTGAAACACTCGGGATTTCTACGACACATTAAATTTTACACTTCAAGGTCCATTCGACCTGCGAAGCTAATCAGTCATTGGTCTTTTGTATTTGTAGTCGTTAAGGTTCCGAAGCCCGTGACTTTCCCGCGCGAGCAACCTCAGACTTGATTTCATCAATGACTTGACAAGGAAACAATCATTTTTAAAATAATAATAATAATACTAATTTTAAATCATTTCCCGATTTTAACATGGTCGAGCTGTAAATTTTAGCTTTTAATCTACGTCCAGCATTGGTCAAATCTCTTCTTTTGTTGCGAGATCAAAGACGTCGATGTTTCGAAAAGCCTGTAAGTCGTATCAATCGGAGACGGAAAGCAACAAGGAGATGACAGATTTTTTTCGAATTGTGCGGTTTGAAGCAACAATGTTGAATTTACTTCAGTTTGTATCAGTAATCTATTTAAAGCAGTGCTGAATTTAAAATAGTACCTTTCAAATCTAAACTCTACTAAAAAGAGTACTTTATTTGAAAGAGTACTTTATTTGAATCAGTTACTTTATTTGAATCAGTACTTTATTTGAATCAGTACTTTATTTGAATCAGTACTTTATTTGAATCAGTACTCTATTTGAAGCAGTACTCTATTTGAAGCAGTACTCTATTTGAAGCAGTACTCTATTTGAAACAGTACTCTATTTGAAACAGTATTTGATTCAAATCAGTACTTTATTCGCATCACTTTATTAACACGGGTATAGTAATTAAATTTCAGTATTTAAATTCCTATACCAATTTTAGTAAAAATTGTCGCTTAACGACTTGAGTGAAAAAGACTGGAGTAAAAACGACTGGAGTGAAAACGATTAAAGTAAAAACAACTGGAGTGAAAACGTTTTGTTGTTTATAAATCTTCAGAGTTCGAATACCAATTTTGAATTGGCGTCGAATTGGCGTCGGCAAAATTGGCCTTGAATTGCTGAAGTGGTTGAAATATTCTAATTTTTTTGGTCAGCAATTCAGTGGTCGTTCACCTATTTTTCGGTGTTGGTCCGTTTTTATTGATTCGTCGGTTTAAACTGATGAATTTTATTCTAGAAATAAATGTTGTCTCCTTGTTGAAGTGAGCTATCACCTTGCGCAGACTATACAATATATATGTATACGTGTATATAAATCAAGAGGGAGAAGCGCAGAAAAGCAAAGAGAATGAGAATCATTATAGATGAAGACATATTTGTATGTACACGCATGTCATAGGGTATAATTAGCGCACGAGGAATCCGCCATGGACTTACGCAACGTCAATTTAACGGTGTTGCATTCTTCAACTCGTGTCCCCGTCAATACACACATATTTCTTTCTTCATTTCAATTGTATTTTATGACATTTTAGCCAATCGGATTTTAATTCAATCGACAAATTCGAAATGAATTGTAATTCGAATTGAAATTAGATATGAATCGAATTGGAATTCAAAACAAAGTGAATCGAATTGTGATCCAAATGCGGTTCGAATTGAATTGTAATTGAATTTGAATTGTAATTGAATTTGAATTGTAATTGAATTTGAATTGCAATTGAATTTGAATTACAATTGAATTTGAATTGCAATAGAATTTGAATTACAATTGAATTTGAATTGCAATAGAATTTGAATTACAATTGAATTTGAATTGCAATTGAATTTGAATTACAATGGAATTTGAATTGCAATTGAATTTGAATTACAATTGAATTTGAATTGCAATTGAATTTGAATTACAATTGAATTTGAATTACAATTCGATTTGAATTGTAATTCAAATTGTAAGTGATTCGAATCGATTTCTGTTTTCAATTCAAATTTAAATTACAATTGAATTTGAATTACAATTGAGTTTGAATTACAATTGAATTTGAATTACAATTGAATTTGAATTACAATTGAATTTGAATTACAATTGAATTTGAATTACAATTGAATTTGAATTGTAATTCAAATTGTAAGTGATTCGAATCGATTTCTGTTTTCAATTAAAATCGGATTCAAACTGAAATCACATTCGAATTGTAATTCAAATTGAAAAACGATTCAATTGTGATTCAAGTTGAAATCAAAGTAGAGTTGGATTGCAATCGAAATTGAAATCAAATTCGAACTAGATTGTAATTTAAATTGAAATCAAATTCGAATCAAATTGTAATTCAAATTGCAATGCAGTTCTAATCGAATTCTGTTTCCAATTGAAATCGGTTTCAATGTGAAATCACACTCGAATTGCTATTCAAATTGAAATCAAATTCCATCAGAATTGTAATTTAACTTAAAATCGAATTCGAATCGAATTGTAATTCAAATTGTAATGCGATTCGAATTTTATTTCCTATTGAAAACAAATTCAAATTGAAATCACATACGAATTGGAATCAAATTGTAATTGAAATAATACTCGAATTGAAATTACATTCCAACTATGATTCAAACTGAAATCAAATTAGAAATGAATTGCAATTCAAATTGTAATGCGATTCAAATTGAATTGTAATTGAAATTGTAATTCAATTCAAATTGAATTGTAATTGAAATTGTAATTCAATTCAAATGAAAATATTTTCAAATTGAAATGAAATTATAACTCAATTATGATTCTAATTGAAACCAAAGTAGAGTTTAATTGCAATCCAAATGGAAATAAAATTCAAATTGAATCGGTAATTTAAATTGAAATCAAATTGGAATTGAATTGTAATTCTAACCAAAATCAAATTCGAATCGAATTGTAATTGTAATTGTAATAATTGTAATCGTAATTCGAACTGAAATCAAATTCAAATTGAATTGTATTTCAACTTGAAATCAAATTGGAATTGAATTGTAATTCAAATTGAATTGTCAAATTGAAATGTGAATTTGAATTCAAATTGAATTGTCAAATTGAAATGCGAATTTGAAATCGAATTCGAATTGAATTGTAATTTCAACAGAAATAAAATCGAAATTGAATATGAATTGAAATTGGCAAATTTGGAGCTAAAATGGATTGAATGGAGATTGCAATATTAAGATAATCAAGTGCAGGAAAATATTGACAAACATATACACGTATGCATATATATATTTATACAGTAGGATGGTACTTTCGTGCTCGTTTTCTCAGATCACACGCGCATAACATACACATATACACACGAACACATTATTATAATTACCTAACAGAAGTAATTTGTACTATGTAACTATTACTATTTTTATGAATTTTTGTACATTTTTCTAATTATTTTGTATAATAATCCTTAGCGGAAAGAATGGCAAAAAAGTCTGGAATTCCCGTTATCCTTAGCCCTTGACCTAATCCTGAAAAATCCTCCCCCGTCCCAAAGAAAAAAGAATCCCGCGAACCTCCCCTAAAGTGTTCAAACGGCGAATTTGAAGGTTGGAAAAAAAAGGAAAATTTTTATGCATGAAAGTGTGTGTGTGTCAGATATTGTCAGAGGAAAAGGAAATGGAAAAAAAAGAAAGAAATGATTGCGATGACTTTTGTCCAAATGTATGTTTGTCCGTTTGTTCGTGCTGTGTTTTTTAGTCGAGGGGGAGATTTTTTCCTAAAGTCCTATACCACTTAGTGTTACTTTTTCGCTAATAAGGGTACTATGTACGACGATGATTTTTATGTTTTGTATTTAAAGAAAAAAAAAGTGAAAATTCTTAGGGACAAGTTGCAACAAAAAAAAAATAAACGATGAAGATGAAGAAAAGTAAACGCTAGGAATGGAAAAAGAGAACGAATTTTGAGAAATGAGAGGAAGTAACTGGGAGACGTTGAATGTATTTGACGAATATAGAAAAAGTGAAACAGATGGTGTCGCGAGCGTTGAATGTGTGAACCTCCTTCGTAATTTGAAACGTGTTTGTTATTAATTATAAGAATCACTTTTTTCCTTTTTCTTGAAAATGAAATGCTATAAAATAGATCGATTCTTTCATGGAGAGTCTTTGAATTTTGTCTGAACCTTGCCGAGCGAAACGATTGGAGCGTTAAAACGCAAAGATCGCCTAAAAACCTCATCTTCCTGTAAGTTCTGCAAAACCCATTTCAAGAGATATAGACGAATTTAAAGGAAAAACCTCCACGAGTATTTCGTCAAACGAAAAAGTCGCGCTCCCACGTGTACTCATTTCGTACTACTATTCTATTCTTACTACTTGGTATTTATGTGTAATTTACGATTTTTGTTAATTTCAAACCCTTTTAGTACTTTAATAAATGAGTTTGTTAAAAATAATTTGACCCTTTATTTACGCTCGGCAATATTATTTGCTTGAGTGCATTTTTCTCAAAAAAACCTTTCTGTTCATTCCTTCGTTATTCTTGTCATTTATATTTTTATTTAAACATTTGTCTTTATTGTTTTTATTTATTTACTTTTCGTTTTTGTTTTCATATTTTTGTTTTTTGTTTTTATATTTTTGTTTTCATATTTTTTGTTTTTTTATACTTTATACTTTTATTGCGCGAATTTAGTAATTTGAAAATTGCAAATGAATAAATTAAATTGCGAATAAGTTTTTACGTGAAATTACGGCACGGAATTTACTTTTTCAAAAGAAGATTTTAAAAAAAGAATTTAAAAAAAAAGTATTTATTTTCTGGTTTTTAAAACCAGAATTTTAAAGGTATATCCATGACTTTATTAAAAAAGTATATTATTTATAAAAAAAGGGACAAGTATCTATCTTTTCCCTTTTTATTTTTATGACGATCAGTTTGAATAAAATTATTAAGAATTTATAAATTTTACTAATCAATAACAATCTTCAACATCTTTTTTAAACTATTGAAAAAGTGTTCGTAATTTGCTTCATGTATTTCCAATTTTTTAATTATATTTTTAAATAATTATCATGGTAAACATTAATTTAAGAACGAGTTTAATTTGAACTCCGAGTTCTAATAATAAACGAAATCGTTTAATGCGATTAAGGAAAAATGAGCTGAAAATCGAAATCTTCATGTTCACTTTAATATTAGTTTATTTAAATATTCTTCGAATAATACATTTTTATAATGTTGGTTTAACATTTTTTATAATTAAACAATTTGTTGTTTTTGTTTCCTCATAGAGAAAATTCTATTTTCTGTTAATTAATTCCCAGTTATATTTGTAATATTTAAAAAGTAAAAATAATAATTTATTGGATAATATTTAATTTTATTGAAATTATAATTTAATATTGATAAAGCTAATGAAATAAAATAATAAAGATAATGAAGCATTAATATTAAATTATTTCAATAATTAAATTTAATACCGTAAAACGGGACAATTTCGCTCAATTTTTCAATCCTTTCTTAAATAACTTCGTTATTACATTAAAAATAAACATTGGTACTGAAAATTTAGATTCTCTAACTCTTTCTCTTACTTATTACGGTATATAGAAATTAAAATATGTTACAGAAAAATATTTACAAGACTTTTTGTTGAGAGTAACATTAGACTAGAATATAAGGGTAAATTCGCTCACCATTATTACACTGGCAAAATATAACTATTCTTTAAAATCAATGAAGAGATATAAGTAAAAACTTTTTCTAAAGTTTAAATATTTAATATTGTTTTATCAATAACTATATATATATATAATCTGATTCAATCATTCTAAAAAACGTATATATAGGTACTCATAACCATAAAAATAAGGTTAAGTTTGACAGTTTTGTGTTTTAACTAATTTTAAACATTTAAATGCAACATTTTAACATGTATGTTTGTGTTTTAACATTTCAAAATGATATAAATTTCAGTTATAAGAATACTATTATTTAATAAAAGAAAATTATACATTAAAATCATTAACTTACCTAAATTATCTAGGCTCACGAATTTTTTTTAGACTTATTGCCTGAGCGAATTTACACTATACGCAACTTTACATTTTCTACATAAATTGATTTTTTGCAGAATTTATTTATTGCTATTAGTGTTCTGCTTTATGAAAATTATGTTGGAGAGTCAGGAAATGTAATAGATGGTAGGATTTAATTTAGAAATTTTAAAATAAAGCTCTATATCCTCTATATATACACTTACTTTTTTTATACTACAGTCGTGTTCCATTGTAGTCACATCCATTGTAAGAACGGATTTTGTTCCATATTATAGTAACGTAAATATCACACCGGATTTTCAGGCGCATGATTTCTCCTCGAAATCTAAAACCTCGAATAACCATTTGATCGAAATTAAAAATGCCGAATGTTTATTTTATCAAAAAGCCAAAACA
>WNHD01005430.1:0-10198 GCA_011057455.1 Ganaspis sp. Gsp50 | reverse complement strand
GTAGTGAATTAATAACAGTAAATTCTAGTTTTGGACCACTGTGTGTCGATTGCAGGCGCCATGTTACTGCTTTTCGTATTACTTCTTAAGAATTATGAATTTTCAATAACCCAATCAGCACGAAAGCTTGCATCAAGCTTGCCGCAAGTTTGCGCTGCAAGGTTGGCAAGGTTACAGTGCAAGCTTGCAGCAAGCCTGCTGCAAGTAGCAAAATGTCCGCGGTCTGCAAGCTTGTTGCAAGCTTGCAGTGCAAGTCAAAAAAAATTTTTTTTATAGGATACATTCCTAATTTTAAGGATACATAAAACACTATACCTAGGAGATAAAAAAAGTTTACTGCGCAGCCATAGCTACTATAGAAAATTACTGCGCAGCTATTAAAGTTTTAAAATTTTAACTTAAGTTTATACTTGCACTGCAAGCTTGCAACAAGCTTGCAGACCGCGGACATTTTGCTACTTGCAGCAAGCTTGCCTCAAACTTGCACTGTAAGCTTGCCAACCTTGCACCGCAAGCTTGCTGCAAGCTTTCATGCTGATAGGGAATGTATGATAATGTCACACTCATTTTTATGTTTCAGTGACTTTAATATTTATAAAATTTAGGTACAAAAAGTATATAAAAAACAAAACTATTTTTTCTTGGAGCCCTTAATTTTTATTCTCCTCCGTTTCTTTTGAGGTGTTCCAGGTATTTCATCTATAAAAAAAATCAATTATAACATGATTAGGAATTTTGAATATTGCAATGTAAGAGAGAATTAAAAAATATCCCTGCTAAAAAAACATTTGAAATCGTTACAAAAACATTATAAAACTATTTATAATTTCCTAACAGTTACATTTTTTAATGTTTTTCTAATTTCTTCAAATGCAAACCAAAAAGACATAACAAAAAAATTTTGAATGTTGAAATACAAGAAAAAATAATATAAAATTTCTAAGAGGTATCTTAAAGATTTGTAAATATTGTAGTGTTTTATCACATAACATTTTTCCTGAATAAACTTTTACAAAATTTTATCAATATCTTACTGGAAAAATCTACATAAGATTCAATTCCATGTCTACTTGCAGAAATCTATATGTCCTATATGGTCTATATAAGCACTTTTTGTCCCGTAGGTCGGGAGAACCTCTAATTTGATAACGGTTCACCGACCTATATCGATGGTTGGCAGGAAAATGGCCCAATTATGGTATATACAGTTGGCCCAACTCAACATGCCGATCGTGGGCAATTATATTTGGTACATGCTGCAAATACTACAGTCGGATACTATCTGGCCGACGGTTGCCGACCGTAGTCATTAATTAAGATACATTTACAATTATAAATTAATCATTTTATTAATTAAAATAACCAAACATTAATACTTTAGAATATAGAAACATATAATTATTCGAAACCAGAAACAGAGAAATTCTTAATAGTGATGAGGAATCGAACCTGGGTCTTCCAGCTGCCAATCCGATTCGCTAACCACCGAGCTATTGAACCTGTTAGCATACCTTTTGAAAATGATTGTCAAGTACAGAGTATTAATCATTTTTGAATTTAATAATATTCATAGTTTACAGCAATAACCCGTACAAATATACGTTGAAAGTATAATTTTAGCAAATTATTTAAAACCATTTATTGTTATTTATCACCTACATGTTAAAACTTGACGGTCGGCATACTGACTTGGGCCTACTCTGGTAAACGTTGGGTGGACCGCAGTTGAAACTGTCTTTAAAACTCTGTTTTTGGTAGATTTGCTGACGGTCCGGCCAACCGTACTTAGTACAATCTTTAAAACTCCATTTTTGTTAATTTAGCCGACGTTCGGACCAACTCTGGGAAAGTATGGGCAAACCGTAGTCCAAACCGTCTTTAAAACTCTGTTTTAGGATGTTCTATAGACGGTCGGGCCAACTCTGGGAAAGGTTAGTCCAACGTAGTGAGAACGGTCTTCAAAACTCTGTTTCTGGAGGTTTTAACGACAGTCAGGTTAACTCTGGAAAAGGATGGTTCAACTGTAGTCAAAGCCGTCTTTAAAACTCTGTTTAGGATGTTGGGCCGACGGTCGGACAAAGTCTGTCAACAACGGTCGGCATGTTCGGTTGGCCCAACTCTGGGTTGCTGGTTTGAACATGGTTAGGCCAACTCTGGCTGTCGGTAGTCCGTCAGCCAGAGTTTGGCCGACCGTAATTCGCACCTGGGTTATACATAAAGACATCGAATTAAACTTAATCACCGAACACGAGCATATTAACCCAAGAAGAAAAAGCGGAGTTCTGTCGGAACTTACGAAAGGCGCTGTACCGGCCTGGTTGTAAAGTAGTATGTGTGCAGATACTGACACTTTTGCACAATCCCGGATGTAAAAGTTGATTGGTTACCCAGTACTGCAGTAATTTTTAAAAAAGGAACTATCTGCAATTGTTATAAAAAATGAGTTTCTTATACTAATTGGAAACAGAAATTGACTATTCTACTGAGAAATAAATTTCCTTAATTAAAGCTAAAGATAATTATGTTTTAATTTTAAAATCTCCTTAAAAGACGTTCATTTGTCATTAAATTGGTTATTTTTATAAATTATCAAATTTCCTTAACAGGAATACAATTTTGAAATGTAGATAGTGCCTTTTTTAAAAAAGACGGGAGAATAAAAAATAGGTTATTGAGCAAGTGAGTTGGCTTATTTAGCAACCTATTTGCTCAATTGTATAAACGACATTTGGACAATCGGACTACTTGCTTAATTGTCCAATGCATTATGCTCAATCATCATAAACTTATTTCGAATTTAAAAGTTAAGAAAAACGACCTAACAGTAATAGCAACTTTAAGAAATGCATGTAATTAAGAATAAATACAAAAAGGAAAGTATAAAATACATGTATTAAAAAACTCACAACCTGTACAAGTAAATTAGGATGTGTCACATGCACAGGAATATAAGGTTAGTATAAATGGAATAGACCAATCAAAACCAGGGTCTTCAAATGGGACTATTTATCTGCTGAATGGCTTATTCTGTTCCACTAACTCCTTCATTCACCGTGTCTATATATATATATATATATATATATATATACGTTTTTATATTTGTAACTATTGTTAGGTTTTTTTTCTTTACTTTTAAGCTCGAAATAATTTTCTAATGATCGAGCATAATGTATTGGACAATTGAGCAAGCATTCCTATTATCCAAATGTCGTTTGCAAAATTGAGCAGACAGGTTGCTCAATAAGCCACTTTTTAATGGGTAAGTAATGGACCAGTTGTGTTTTTGGAAAAATGCCGGCTGTTATATTATAATCTCGTTTTTATACCGCAATGTGCGTTCTTCCAGCAGTTATTCTGGTATTGGTCCGGTACCGCCCAGGTGCTCATATACTGGTCTTGTTTCTCTACACTGAGAGGCTTTTCGTACTAATAAATGATTTTAAGCTTATTGAAGAATGATATATCAGGGTGTCATAGTTGGGAAAACCAGGTTTTTATATCAGAGATCCGAATGCTGCATTTCTAGAAGTCGAAACACGGTACCTATATCAATTGTGTAGATAAATTTATCAATAGAACTAAAAAGTTACAAACTTTACCACCGTTTATTTTGCACATTCCTACATATACGCACTTTTAGAGTATAAATTATTATTTAGTGATGAAACCTAAAAGAAAATCTGTCGGAAGTGGATTTGATAACCGAAAGAACCAAAATATACGCACGACAATCGCAAGACTTAACCACGCAACTAACTTAACCTTAGAAAAACGCGAGTTTATGAATATCTAGTCCTTTCAACTGTTCGTGGCACAGGTACTGTAAGTACGATTTAGAATAGCCCCCATACATTTGTTGCTCTTGGTACCCGTACTCGCTTGATACGCAACTGTCACTCGAGAATAGTTCGGATGGCTTTGTTTCAGTCTTCATTGTTTGTTGTTGGGACTCGTCCTATAGAAGACCGATGATATGCAGCATACGAAAAATAACGTTTAAAATGACCTACTATACATTGTATTTATCCTAATTTAAATTACTTTCATAACGCCTGTCCAAAAATACTTATTTGAGTGCTTCCAGTACAGCAGGCGCTTAGACGATTTATCGTTAAAGAAAAAACTACTTGCACTATTTTTTAAATATTAAAACAATTTTAGGTAACAAAATAAAGCTTGCTGCAAGATTGCAAATATTCAGAAAAAATTAGTTCTTGTGCGAGTAAAGTCTTGGTATATATTAAAATATTGACCAAAATGGCACAGGGATGGTGTTAGAAAATTTATTGTTAGTATTTTTTATTATTTTTTAAATAATTAAAAAAAAAGTTTTACAAGATCCTGTACAAAAATCTTTACAAAAACATTATGCTTATGTACAAGAGCCTGTACAGGATCTTGTATAGATTCTTGTTCCATTTTCTTATGCAGTACTTGTACAAGATCTGGTACAAGTTCCACTGTACATGTTCTTGTACATAAATTTTTAGTAGGGGACAGTTGATTGTTTGTTAATGTATTAGGTGTCTATTGCACCTAAAATGTAATTTATATTCGTCATTTTGTACGCATCACTGAAAATAATTTTGTTTCCTTATAGGAAAGCATAGTAATGGTGACGATTTTCAAAAACTATTCTTGGTATATCGAATCATTTTACATCTAAAACCTATATATAATAAATTTAAAGCAATTGTCCAGATGCATGTGTGTTTGCGTGTGTGTGTTACACTTTTAACTAGAAAAAATATATCCAAAACGCTAGGACCGATTTTTATGAAATTTTTCTATGTTTTTTACATTCATAAAAATCTAGACACGGACACAGGCAGTTCCTGAAATATTAAAACAAAAATTTTTGAGCACTTTTTTTCTTTAAAAAAATTGGTTTTCCCACACAATTCTTTTTCTAATGAAAATTTTACCTCATGACTGAAAAATTTAGATTCTTTGCATCGGGACCAATCGATGGACCTATATAAAGTATACATTTTAGCATGAACAATTTTCCATGATTTTTGACAATTAAAATTCCATTTGTTAATATAACTTTAAAAAAAGTCCAGGCCTGAAATAGTCATTTTTTAATCGCAAGACCTTTCAGAAATTTTTTTTTATATAATAAAATACGAATTAAAGAAATATCATAATTTAACGATCACTCCGAGTCAGGGAATTGATTTGTATAATTTTAAAATGAATAGTAATAATCGCTTAGATTAGTATTTCTTGAGATATTCGATTTTAATTTATAGGTAGTATTATTTTTATAAAACTCACAAGTTACAATCCACAATATGTCAAGAAATATTAATCTAAGCAATTCAAATTATAGGACCTTTTTTGTAGGAATTTTAGTTTTCAAAAAACTTTACAAATTCATTTTTCTTGACAAAATTAATTATTTAAGAGATAATAGGAAACAAACGAGAACAAAAGCGGGTAAAATGTCACTTGCGAAAGAATAGTCCAATGGCATACACTCTGAGATTCAAATTCACGATTTTCGTTAAGTTGAAAAGAAATTCGGTAAGTTGTATTTCTGTTTGTTTATGAGCTGACGTCGAGTTCGTCTGCTTCGAGTAGCCACACTCTTTCACATCGATGGAGATGGCACGGTGCAGATATATCTCGTCCTCCTCCTTTTCTCTATCCAGAACTTCCTTCATCTGGACATAGATGTAGTCTCAATGTTCGTTTTGATTAATGATTTCATAGAAGAGATCTTTTCAAATTCACGTTACCTACGTTTCATGTCCTGAACTACGTGGAATAAATGATCAACTTCAACAACAAAATCGTATAAATTATGAAGTATTTATTACAATAATACAATTTTCAATAATTATAGTTATTGATAAAAAATTCACCTTCAAGATTTACTGTCAAATTCAAAACATCTTTCAGTCAAAATTTTTGTCCTTTGACAAGTACTATCAAATTACAGACCTGATGATCATCAAACATCTTATTTCAGAAGTTTTCAATGTCTGTTACTGCAAGAATAAATATTCAATGAATTTTCCCGAGATTTTGAATATTTTTTAAGAATATTATGACTGAAAATAATATCATAGAGGATCATGTAAAAACTATACAAAAATTATTGTCACCTTTTTCAAATCTTCTAACGACACGCCTGTATACGGAAGTGAGTAGAAGCTCACATGTTCCTTAAAAACATAGGATAGAAAAGTTGAAAAGAAAAGAGAGGAATATAACGAGAGAGAAGAATGCTGCGCGAATAAAAGAGAGGTACAGCGACGAAATCGAGCACATGTTCTGAAAAATTAATTATTTCGTCATTCTGCACTTGATCGTTCGCCATTATAGTGCTTTTGGAAATTACTTTCATTTAGATGTTCTCCGTTTAGTGAAAAGATTTAGAACTCCTTTCTTAACATAAAAAATAAAACAACTTGAGGTAGTATGGAAAATAATAATTATTAAATAAATATAAAAATAATTATAAAAGGAGTACTTCAAAACAGGTAAGTATGTTTTTGTTTTTCGTTAGTGTTAAATAGAAACTTTATTTTTTTTGTAATTTAAACAAATACCCTCTTCCTTATAAAAGACTAATTTTTATAAACAATTTATAAGACGCTGCTTTTTGTCAGAACGTGTTTGGTGAAATATCAATTGCATTTATGATTGCTTTGTTAGAAAGAAAAATAATTAACAAATACATTGTTGTGTATTTCTTAATTGCATTATGCTCATTTTTACCATTTTTTCTTTAATGTGCGACATTTTTACAAGTTTTTGTTTAAATTTGACGAACGATAAATGAGTAATAATTGTATAAACAATTTCCAGAATCAAATATTTCTTTTACTGTGTGAGATTAAATTACAATTACGTTCTAATAATTATTTTTCTTTATATATTGTTTATAAAAATTATATGAAACATAAATTATTGTTTGCAAATACCCATACCAAAATTTCAGAAAAATACGTGAAATAGAACGTTTAATAAAAAATAATTTATAAATTGATACTGGGTCAGAATTTCTCAAACGGATCACGTATAAATTTTCGAGATGTCACTTAAGACCTTTAATATTAAATTCGAATTGGAATATCTATTTATAATATAAACAATTTAGAAAGTTCTATTTTAAAAAAATTTCTTTATTTGATCCAATGCAAACTTGTTTTTACTTATATATAGTAGTACCTCAAAAAGTACATTTATAAAATAAAAAGTCATTTTTATTTGCAATAAATAAATTGTTATTAATAAATTAAAAACAAATTCGCTTCTTTTAATCATTTATTAACAAAACTTTGTGTTTATCCTATAAGCTTTCTGATTAATATTATTACTTTTTCATTAAGAGTAATTCTTTTTCCTGAAAAGTTCTTTTCAATGTACGATTATTCAACTGAATACTTTGAATTACTTTAATCTAAATGTCGAAAATCCCTAATTTTGTTTATTCAATAGTATATAAAAATTAAAAATTGATTTTTAAAAACTATTGTTTACAGAATTTCAAACTCATTTCTAAAAGCCCTTAAAGAATGAAACTTGTGTTTTTGATATTTGTTTATAACAATTAATTTATTGCAAATAAATATGACTTTCATTTTGTAGATGTACTTGTCAATATAAAAATAACTTTGCATTGGTTCTGATAAAATACAATTTTTGTAATATAATGTTTTTAAATATTTATAGTATTATAATTATTTATGCAAATTATTAATTGAAATTTTTGACTAGCGATATATTAGTGTGCAAATTATTTTTTTATAAAATAAAATAAAAAATTTATTAAGACTTGATCACTAGAATGTTTCGAATTATGCGTTTTTATTTTCTCCCTTTAAGATGATACCTTAACGTTACAATAATGACTAATTAATAATTCAGTTTATAACGGCAAGCAGGACATTTTTTTTCTCAACGGAATAATTCATGTCAATATGTGGGGAACACAAGACCTATTTTACATTTTTTATATCACATTAAGGGCATTGAACAATTCCCGAGAAGAATTTTGTGAGGGGCCCGTGTATTATGCCCCCATACTAACAGGCACTGACGCCTGCAACCGTACGAGATGAAGTGAGAAAGAAAATAGGACTTTATACGTACTAATGGTTTTTGTAAATTATTCAGACATTTTTATGAAAATCTGAGAAAACACTGCATTTCCGCAATAAATTCTCTCTCATTTTCCTACAAATAATTTGAAATTAACCTTCAAATGTTGGCACAGTTTGTATTCTCGTAATATACCAATTTGTCGAGTAGAAGAAGATGGATGGCCATTGTCAACCATTGTCAACTTTGAGAAGAGAGTACCCAAATTCACCAACAAAGGTCAGGTAAATATGCAAATTTGACTCTTTTCAAAGTTGACAATGGACATCTATCTTTTTCTACTCGACAAATTGGTATATTACGGGAATAAAAATAAAAATCTCAAAAATTTTTGTTTGAGTATTTCTAAAAATCCCTGTGTCCATTTCTAGATTTTTATGAGTATAATAACTCCACCAAAGTTCATTAAGATCGGCCAAAGCATTCTCCAGATAGAGAGTCCAGAAAAACCGACCACACACACACACACACACACATACATCTGGACATTGCCCTAAAACTTTGTATTTATGCTTTTTGGATGAAATTGAGTTGATTTAGACTATTTTCAGAAAATCGAAAATTGTCACGATTACAATGCTTCCTCTATAAGGAAGCAAAAAGTATACTAATTCAGAAAGTTTAAATTATTATCAATAAAAAATTAAGGTTTAATTGATTACAAAAATCATTCATTACAGTCAGTGTTCTTTAATAAATTTAAACTTTTTGTTCTCAATATTTCAACAATTCACCTTTCTACAATTCAACAGATATTTTAGAGATTTTAGATTATTTTAATGTTTTTCGTTATGTCTTTTTTTGGATAGGATCAATGTATTACGCAAAATACCCTGTTGCTTCTTACATACCAGGTGATGATGAAGCATTGTTTTCCTCCTTTTTTTTCTCATTTTGCTCCTTTGATTCGGTGCATACTCTTAACATTTCTAAAAGTGTTAAAAACGATTTTTCAATTTTTTTCTTTTAAACATTCTTCATTTATTAATTGGAAGTTAAAAGGTTGTTAAAAAATAACATTTTCAGTAAAGAGGACAATATGAAAAAGTATTGAAATATTTAAAATTCGGTATGGCATACTTTTTCTTCATTTCTTACGTTCAAATAGTCCTAGTAAAAAAAATATTTATTGCAACTTAAGCAAAATACAATATCGAATTTGCAAATTTTGCAAGAAGAAATGGAAGTTTCAATATGCGTTTATGTTTTTTTTAAAGCGAGAGAAGTAACAATTTAAATAGTTTCAAATCTAGTATGCAAATATTTTTAATTAAAATAGTATATTTACAGATAAAGTTAAAATTACTTTTACATTAAATATTTAAATTAAATTTATTCTTTACTTAAAGGTTTCAAGCCTTCTAAAAAATTCTACTCATTTTTAAAATTTGGGCAGTTTTTATATTGTAAACGTTAATAAATTATTATCATTATTTATAAATTAACAAAATCACCACAAATAGCACTAAATGTTGTACTGCAATCTTTGCACTATTGTGTCAATATTGTGCAAAATATTCGCATAGTATAAACATTTTTATACTTGGCTCACAGTTACTCTGCAAATATTTGGTACATTATTGCCGTAATATTACACCAACATTATTAAAATATTTCAACATCATTGCCTGGCAATATTGTGGTAAGGTTGCCAGGTAAGGTTGCAACAAGGCGAATTTTCCAATATTGCTGCAATATTTCGTGTTATTTAGGATTGTTGTTATCCGTACTGAACATTTATGTATAACCCAGGTGAGAAGTGACGGTGGGTCCACTCTTGTTCAAGCTAGAACGAACTCTAGCCAATATTGGTTCAAGCTTGACGGGACAGCGAAACCAACCTTGGTCCAAGCTTGAAATGTAACAGCGATTTAAGCGTGGATTGTCAAGCCTGGTTCTAGAATTGGTTGAGTCTTTCTCAAGGTACATTCCATTGTCGCTTTTCAGATAAGCCAAAATCATAATAATAATAACAATAATAATGTATAATAATAACTCGTAAACTATCACTCGGTAGCATTCAATATATAAAAAGGCTAAAAACAATCTTCCCGAGTCAAATCCAGGTCTAATAAATAAAAAA
>WNHD01005429.1:0-10199 GCA_011057455.1 Ganaspis sp. Gsp50 | reverse complement strand
CATTAACCTCCTTACTCCACAAAATTTCCCACCTGAAGAGTCTTTTAACGAGACTATAAAAGCCAATTGTCTTTAGGGACAAATCGCTGTACAATTCTCGTTTGTGAGTCAGCTCCATGTGAATGGAGGTGTAAAAACGAATCGGGATGCCGGGACAAAGCCCGTCCGCGAATCGGTAACCATCTTGACGGTCCATTACATAGATAGTGACTAGGAATAGGGCGGACGATAAATAAAATCGAACACTTCACGCCGATGAAGTCCGGTGGAGTCAAACCTGGTGAGGAACCGCGGATATGTAAAGCTATCTATGGCTGCGCAAAAGATTTTTTTGGAATCCTATATATGGTCCTTAATGTATAATTAAATATAAATCGATTTCCATAAATTACCATTTATTATGCATTGATTTTTAAACAATATTTTTGTTAAACATTTAATTTAAATGTTTACTAAATCTTTAAATTAAAGCGGACATTTAAATCTTTAAACAAGCTTGCTTAAAGCTTACAATTAAATCTTGCGAACTTTGCACATAAAACTTGCCTAAAGCTTTAGGTAAAGTTCGGTACTATGTGGGTTGTTTTCATCTATCAGGACGATAGCCTTCTTACTGTTTGAGATCCTTATCCCAATAAACATCTACCTAGCTGTATTTTTTTAATCAGGAAACTACTGGCTAGTCGACCTACAACTCTTTAATTAATATTCATAATTTTAATTAGCAAAGAAAAATTCGTCTTGTTTTACGAACCCAACGGTATATAGAACTTTTTTTCCATAAAAAATGTAAATAGTGCTTTTTGAAATCAGGGCGGCATTATAAATTTGATCAATTTCATAATTCTAAAATATGTAGAGAAAAATTATATTCATGTTTGAAAATTTTCCTAACTTATAGACGAATCTTTTTTAAAAATTTATTAAAACTCTCAATTTTTAATTGGGTATTTCTAAAGTTGGATGTTGAATATCGAAAAGAATAAAGAGATTTATTCTATTAGATTTATTCTATTAATTTTTAGTAAAATTTATACATTATATATGTCAATCGATTCACTTAGTTACAAGAAGTATGAAGGTTTTATTTATGAATTTATATTATTACTCTGAAAAAGTTTTTTTTGGTTTTGAAAAATCCGCATTTTTTAATTAACAAAAGATTGGTCTAAAAAGTTGTTGATTCAGTCTTTCTAAAAATCTTTTTTCAATTTCTACTTCTTTTGGAAGAAATCTTTCTAAACAAAGAAGCCTAGAATAACTAGAAAGTAATATTTTTCTTTAATAGCAACAACTTATAGTTTCTTTAAATCACCTGAAAGCGGATATCTTGAAATTGTTTCCTCAAAATAATGTTCTATTTTAGGATGATCCTCCCTTTCCATAATATACCTCATAACTTCAATATCGACATCATCAAAAAAGATTTCCCATGCTGTCACTAAGAATAATGGGTCTTGAAGATTATATTCATTGAAGTTTGCAGCCATGCCTAAATTATTTTTCTGTCACAAATTAATAACTTGCTGAGGGGATATTTTTAACTAAACAAGCATAGTCAATAACTAGTGCATTCTTGTGTGGGGGCGAGTGTTGAAATCCGCGAATACAGGAGACCGCTTTGATTGGTCTATCTGCAGACAAGATTTAAGGTCATTGACTCTAAGAACCCAACCGTTGACCTAGACCACTAATTTGAATTACGGCCACCTAACTTAAATTACGTAACACGTTTTTAGGCATTTTTAACACCCCCCTCCTTTCTTTAAGTAATTTATGTAAGTATGGCCCCTTACTCCGGTAGATGTAAGGGAGCATGTGCAGTTGCATTCAATCCTCCATCGACATTGAACTAATAAAGCTTTTGAAAATATACTATAAATTGCAGATTCTTCCTGATTTTCACAAATTATTTTATTTAGTATACTTATAAGTATCGAATCCAAAGATGTAGAAAAATACATTCTTAATATGAATTATTCGGATTATAGTTCAACGGTCAACATTGCACTAGCTGAAATTACATAAAATTTTTGATTTTCCAAGAGTCGATACCTAAAACATTTAAAAAAATCTTATGTAGAAGCAGTCGGGATTTTTTCTCATGAAATTATAATTTTAGATGAACATTTTTCGAGATTGGAGATCTAACATATTATTATTTTACATTTTCTAATGTAAACGTTTGTAAAATATGGTCTTTGGTGGATATTTTTCATCAGATTGCTTTTTTACATTAGGTCAAACAAAAAATTTTCAAAGTTACAAAACAACTTTTGATGAGAGTTTACACTCTCAATTTCTTGGAGTGATACTTACAATTTTCACCCTTAGTTAAATGAGATCTTAATTTAAGAAATGTAGGGTGTGGGTTTACTGATACAAACATTTGTAAAGAATTCTCTGTAGAAGCTGGGGTTCTGTTCAATCTTTTTACATCAACATGATTTGTGATTCGAGACCTAAATTATTAAAATACCAAATATTGCGAAACTTATTTTATACTACTAGTTTAGGTATACTGATGTAAACATTTGAAAAAATTCCTGTGTTGTGAAAGCAGGGAATTTTTTTGATAAATATTTAACAAATTCAATAAGTGATTTCGTAATAACAATTGAAGTCATCAATGTCCCTGATTGTATGTAGATTGGGGGTAAGTTTCAATTAAGGTAATTATGGACGAGTCAAATGGAATCGACTAATCAGATAATTAGTTGGATACAAATTTATTTTCTCATTGGTTCATTCTATTCTAATATATTTCTGCTAATGTCTGTTTTCGAGACTGACGCTGTTAGCACTAAAAAACATGAAAGTGTAGTTTGCCAATTCTTTAATTGGGGAATATTAAAAAATGACGTCACGTTATTTCTCCCCATTTTTGACCCCTACCTCCGCCCTGTCACGCTTTGTCAGGTAGGAGTATACACCGCCCCCCCCCCCATTTAAAAATGTGGGGGCGTATAGAACTTTGTATGTTTAAACTTTTTATTTTTCTGATTTTGTAGGTTTTTAAAAAAAAAATTTTTGAAAAACACCCTGCCCCTTCCCAAACGGCATAATTATTTGGTCTGGAGACTTAAAATATATTAGTTTAATATTATTCTTATTACTGTATTAAAGTTTTTACTGTATTGTTATTAAACTTTTTATTTTTCTGATTTTGTAGCTTTTTGAAAAAAATATTTTGAAAAACACCCTGCTTCTTCCCTAACGGCAAATTATTTGGTCTGGAGACTCTAAAGATATTAGTTTAATATTATTCTTATTGATGTATTAAAGTAATAATTCCATTGAAGATATTAGTGTATTTAATAAGAGAGCTAGTGATAAACACGCACAAAATTTAAATTGTGATTTTAATTAATTTCAAAAAGCGACGTCACATTTAGGGTTACCCCCCCCTTGGGTCCACAGTGTCAACCAATTAAAAAACCTGTTGACCAGAATTGGCATACCATACACCCTCATGTTTTTTAGCGCTAACAGCGTGAAGGTCGAAAACGCCCTATATAACTTCAGGCTGTGTTTACTTAACAGCGTTTTAAAGGTGCTTATATACCTCGTTGACATCGAGCGAGCAAAAGGCAATCATCTTTCTTACTCTTAGGGTACTCGCATACGTTCGTCTCTTTTTCTCACATTTTCACGGTGAAAAGTGGTGAAAATGTAAGAAAGAGACGAACTTATGCCATTACCATAAGAGTAAGAAAGATGATTGTCTTTTGCTAGCCCGATGTCAACGAGGTATATAAGCACCTTAACGCCTGCGTTTGCGGAAAACCATGAGAGTGAGTGAGACAGCTTCTCTCTCAGGCAGTCTTCACAATGCAACATAAACGGGTGAACGTGTACGGACACGGGTCTATTTTGCATGGATAACGTGCCCGTATCCGTGCACGTTCGCCCGTTTTCTGCTGCATTGTGAAGACCACCTCAAGAGGAGTCTAGAATAGAGGTCGACGCGACGTTGACGTAACGTCGACATTTATTATGTCCTTCTCTGTTCTAAGTGAATCCAAGGACAGAATAAACGTCGACGTCACGTTAACGTCGCGTCGACCTCTATTGTAGATTCTTCTTCAGGCCGTCTTCACAATGCAACATAAAAGGGTGAACGTGTACGGACTCGGGTCTCTTTTGCAAAAGAAACAATTGAAACCCGTGTCCGTGCGCGTTCGCCCGTTTTCTGCTGCATTGTGAGGTGGTCTTCAGGTGGTCTTCACAATGCAACATAAACGGGTGTACGTGTACGTACACGGGTCTATTTTGCATGGATAACGTGTCCGTGCGCGTTTGCCCGTTCTCTGCTGCATTGTGAAGACAGCCTCACAATGCAACATAAACGGGTGAACGTGTACGGACACGGGTCAATTTTGCATGGATAACGTGCCCGTGTCCGTGCAAAATAGACTCGTGTCCGTACACGTTCGCACGTTTATGTAGCATTGTGAAGACCACCGTGAGGCCGTCTTCACAATACAGCAGAAAATGGGCGAACGCGTTCACCCGTTTATGTTGCATTGTGAAGACGGCCTCATGGTTTTCTACTAACGCATGCGTTAAAACACAGTCATGTAAACAAAGCCTCACCATTTTTTATTTAGATATTCCCAACTTTGATTTTTGATTTCCTCGTGTCCTCAAGTTTTTCTCATTCTTTTCCCTTGGGCTTCCGTTGACTGCTGGTTGGTTCTTAGTCATCGTGCTGCCTTCGAGAATTTCATTGAAATGGACGTCATTTGTTTAGAAGTCAATCATAATGATGAAGTAATCATTGAAAATGGCAAAGACCTTTGCCAAATTAGATTGGATAATGGTAAGAAACTTTTTATTCGCATTTGACGAAAAAATTATAGATTACCCTTGGTAACATTTTTTACTAAACAAATGTTTGCATTAAATGATTAACACTAAAAGCACTTTTGCTTGAATTGTTGGTTTGTATACTGTAAAGATAAACTGTTTTTCGCAGACAATTAAAATCAAAGATTTAATAAATTTAACTTTTTAATATAAAAAAAAAACATTTAATATGAATCTTTGCAGACAAAGGGTAGCAAATCTAATTCTGAACAATAATTACAAAAAATTGTTCAAATTTTAATTTATATAGTTCATTTTGTTCGGAATTAGATTTTCAATCTTTTGTCTGAAAAAAATTCACATTAAATATTTTAAATTTTATGTTAAAAAGTCAAATATAACACACGAACATAACCTCCTTTCCAATGTTTGTCTGATTCCTCCTTAATACTGTTACACATGTTCACATCTTTTAAAGATTATTTAATTTATATATTTTTAATTATAATATTTTCTATAATTTTTTTTATGTAAATTAAATTGTTGATACTGCTCTTTTTCTTTCGATGGTTTCTCAAGTCCTGGTTGATTTCTTCTTATGTTTTCTGATTGTATTTGACTTAAAAATTTTAAGAGTTGCAAAAGTAGATCCAGAAGCCCCCACAACAGTTCTACAAAAAAATTTAATAATTTTTGTAAATTAATTTAAAAATAATAGACTTCCAAGTACGTTTATTTAATTATTAATTTTTTTCTTTCTTAACAGGTGAAGTCTCTGATGCTTTTGTAGACTTGGAGGTATTGCAACCTTTTGGAGTACACGTAGAAGAAATTAAAACTCCTGCAAAGACTGCTCGTGAAACTGTCAATGTGGTCAAAGAATTGCAAGATGCCGCTGAACAGACAACAGCAGCGTCAAGATGTAAGATACAAATTGAAATAATTTATTTTTTAAATTAAGACCATTCTTATGAATGGTCTTTCGTTCAAATAGTCATTCTTGTGAATGGTCAATCGATCGAATAGTAATACTTCTGAAAACTCATTCGTTCGAATAGTTATTCTGTTGAATAGTAATTCGATTGAAAATTCATTCCATCGAATGGTTATTCTGTCGAATAGTTATTCGTTCGAAAAGTCATTCTTATGAATGTTCAATCGATTGAAAACTTATTCCTTTGAATGGTTATTCTGTCAGATAGTTATACGTTTGGAAATTCATTCTTACTAATGATCCTTTCTTCCAATAGTCATTCGTTTGAAAACTCATTCGATCAAATGGACATTCGTTCGAAATGCCATTCTTATGAATGGTCATTTGTTCAAATAGTCATTCGTTCGAAATGTCATTCTTACGAATGATCATTCATTCGAAAAGTCATTCTTACAAATAGTCATTCTTTTGAAAAGTCATTCTTACGAATAGTCCTTCGTTCAAATGGTTATTCTGTCGAATAGTCATTCGTTCGAGTAAATTACGATAGGAAAATTTGCAATTCACACCATATCATTAGATTGTGATAACAGTATTTCTTTTTTGCAGTCAAATCGAGCGAGGAATGGTCCAAAATGCTGATTAGCAAGTTCCGGGAAATAACAGAGAATGGAGGAAATAAAAAAATCATGCAGGTTTCCATCTTCAAAAAAATTGCAGAAGCTTTAAATGCAAATACAGACGCAAATGTGGATGCACAGCAGTGCCACACAACGTGGAAACTTTTAATGCAGACGTACAAAAATCAGAAGCTCTTAAGAGAAAAAACTGGAGAGGGTAGACATTTTTGGCCGTACTTTGAAGACATGCATGAAATCATGTATACAAAACCCCAAATCAACCCCATTGCAATAGCATCAAATTTGGAAGGATACATTGAGGGCTCACCTGTTTCAAAAAGAGCAAAATGAGCCAAAGTAGATGGTTGTAGTGAAGATTCTGATGCCCAGGAGAAGAGGCAAAAGTCGCCAATTAAAGAGAGGAAGATTCCTGAAAAACATCAATGAAACACGGAGACAAAACCATCCGATTTTGTGAATTCATTCAAACAAAAATATGAAGAAGACAAGGAAATGAAATTGCGTTTTATAACAGCAATCGAGAGTAGTAAAGATTAAAAAGACTAATATAAGTTTTATAGTTTACACATTTAAATTACTTAAATTTGTTTCCCTTAAAATGTTTAATGTATAGTGTATACAAAAATTATAAAAGATATTTCTTAATTGTAAAGAAGTTTAATTAGTATTTAAATACTGGAATCTGTTGTAAGTTTGCAAATTGCTAAAAAAGAAACACAAGTTTTCTTAAAAACTTTTCTGAAATCGAGCACATAAAATAATTAAAATGCACTATTTATATTTTTAATTATTGTTTACAGATGTAAACTTATGCAAAAAAAAGAGAATGTTCAAATAGCAAGAATTTTCTTCCAGCAATTTTAAATTTTTGTCATGAACAATTTTCTAGAATTAATTTTTTTGCTTCTAAAATCTTGAAAAATCAAAATTTTAACATTGGATTATTCAAAATAAATTCCATACCTTTATTATCTAGATTTTCAATAAAAGCTTACATTTGTAAACTTTGGACAAACTTTGTTTAAAGTTTCTGCAACGTTTCGAGCGGAAATTAATGTTTTTGTTTCTCGAATCTAGAAAAATCGAGGTTTAAAATATGATCTTTTCGCAAAAGAAATTCCATCAAACTATTTTTGGGATCTCCAATTGGTTCCAACAATGTTTGTCCGTGTTTACAGATGTAATCACCAATTGGAAATCGCAAAAAGCATTGGATTGGATTTCTTCTCCAAAAATGTTGTGTTTTATTTTTCGATTTTTTAAGATTTCAGGAAAAAGAAATCATTTTTGGCCCGGAAAGTTGCTGAAACTTTGAAACAATGTTTGTCCATGTTTACACAAGTAAACACTAATTGGAAAACACAAAAAGAGCTTACTAATGTAAACTTATGTAAGAAGTTGCAAAAAAACTCGAAATTGCTTAAATATATTTCTGCTATCAGAACATTTGTTTTTTTGCAAAAGTTTACATCAGTAAACAAAAACTAAGAATATAATTAGTGGATTTTAATATAAAGTCGTTTAATTATTTTAAGTGCAGTTTTCGTTAATTTTCTTTATACCTTTATAATGAAATTAGATTTTCACTATAATAAATTAACCAACATCAAAGCAATCAAATTCATGAAATTTTTATTCATTATAATTATTTATTAATTGAAAGTGCATTAATTTTTAGATTAAATATGTTTTCTTAAATTATAATAAGTATGTTTTTCCTTCCGTTTACATTATAGAATTATATTATATATTTTTATAAAATAACAGAAAATTGAATAAGTAATTAATAATTTTATTTTAATCTAAATATAATTTGTCAACAAATTTTTTTTATTCTAAAAATATTTCTTTTACTATTTGTTTAAAACGTAGTTAAAATGCCTACGTGAAAATATCCGACTGGATTTCCGCCAGGACATCCGCCCGGATATCCATATGTCTTTTTGGAACATTCCGGCTGGACCTCCGCCTGGACATCAGCTCGGAACACAATCCGCCCTGATTTCTGGACGAATATCCGGGCGGACGTCCGGGTGGAAAAATATCCCTTCTTAAAAAACTTTAAATCTGTTAAATAGCATCGTTACTATTTGTGGGAAACTATAAATGAGACCCCTTTGGGGTGTCAAAATTCAGATTTGAAGTATATTTTTGAATATCTTTTAAATATAAAAAGTTAGCAAAATTCCGGGCGGAAATCCGGTCGGATATTTTTATGTGGGTGTGCAAAGAATAATATTTTGCAATCAAAAATAGTAAAGGAACATATTTATTAATTAAATATTATATTTATTCACCGTTGTGATTTAAAATTTCAAATACTCTTTCCCGGTCACAATCCTCTTGGCAAATGTTCCTCTTAAAATGACCGAGCATTTGCTCAGAGCGTTTGAGCCTTCTAAACGCATCCAATTCAAAATTTACTGCAGACTGAACACCTCCTTTCTGCCGAAAAGTTCAAAAATTATAACTCGTATCAAATGTATACCTTTTTCTGAAGCATGTCCACCAATCAAAAACCTCATTCAGAAAACGGCTTCAGTAACTGAATGAGAACCGTTTTGCTCCAACGGAGCGCACGGAGCATCTACCTCGTAAACACCCATAGTGTCATTTATATATTTAGTGTTTACTTCAAGCCGCATACTTTAAACTTCAAAAACTTAATCTTTTTAAATCAAATTTTAAGATAAAACCTCTATGAAACTAGGCAAAACACCTTTGCAAAATTTTAACTGGAAAAACATTTTAATAATATTTAACCATCTATAAAAACCTCAAATTTCTAGGAGTTCCCAGAAAAAAGTTATGAAGTATTCGAAACTAAGAATTTCAACAAAAACACAATTTTCAAAATTGCATATCTACTAACGTAAATAGATTTTTAAGGTAATTCCAATATTATCTTGTTCAGAATCACAGAAGATCACTTTTTGATTTTAATATAGAAAAATTTTTCTAAAGGAACTGTCACTAAAAATAATAATCTTAAAAGTTATACCATAAAATAGTCTGTTTAAGGTACAAATTAATTGAACAGTGACCATTTTTTGTATAAAATGATGGTAAAATATACACTTTATATATGTCAATAGACACGCTTTTTAAAGTAGAAAATTTTTCTCAAAGAAACTAGGAATAAAAAATCATAATTTTAAAAGTTATATTAAGAAAATAGAATTTTAATTTTTAAAAATCATGAAATATTGTAATTTGCGCATTTAATTATGAAAAACTGTCAATTAATCCTTCAATCCTTGCTAACATATATACTTTATATAGGTCAATCGATTCACATCACACACACACACACATCTGAACATTTGCTTCAAACTTCGTACATGTACTGTAACCAGATTTTACTTATTTATCTTTACTTTAAATTATTTTCTAGTTACTCGGCTCATTTATTTAATGTTTACTATTAATTTTGAACGCCAAGTTATTTTATTTAAGAGATGGGAAAAGAACTAAACCCAACGTATTTTTATGTTAAGTTATTGCCAAACTAACTCAATATTATCACAACGTAAAATTGGAGAGTGGAGGGATAAGGAAAATAACACTGATTCTAAATTAATAATGTTTTAATTCAATCTTTAATTACGACTAATTCAACGAAAATTACAACGATAAGATTATTCGGCCACTGGCCGAAGAAAAACCAACACTACAAACGCGAGCACTGAATTTAAATGTTCAATTTAGTTGTAAACAAAAGACGACTACACTTTAGTTTTGTTATAATTGTTTAAGCAAGGAGCTCACCTGTTATTTGGCGAATTACTCGCCAGCACCCACGACCAGTCATGGCA
>WNHD01005428.1:0-11636 GCA_011057455.1 Ganaspis sp. Gsp50 | reverse complement strand
ACATAAATATCCTATTCAGCTCAATAAGTTTAACTAAAAATATAGTACACATTTTTGTCCTCTAATAAACAACATGAATATAAAGTCATTTCAAAATTTGTTATTACTTTAATTGTTAGCGCCAAGGTTTTTTTAAAATTAGGAGTATGAAAAATAACAGGCTACTTTAATTTTTGTCCTGAGATAGACTAAATTAAATCAATTTGGAGGATTCTGACCTATGAAAGGACTGCGGGGAAGTTATTCAAATAAATAAATATTCAGCCTACACTCACATAATTTTGTGCATTACATTATGTTTAAATAAATTAAATCAATTTTCTAAAAACTCTGAGGAATTCGAGTGTAAAAGTGTACAAAATAGAGCGCAATTACAATACATCATAATATAACAAATGTACATAACAGATATTTCAATTGTTTAGCACTCCCTCAGGTGAGTTTTTTCGAAGCAAAGCGGTCTTTTGGGGCTTATTCTCTGCGACAATTGTTTCATAGTCACTCATCCTGTCATTTCTCCATTTGTATTCAAATCTCAACAAAAGTTTATTTTCACTTTTTGTAACCTGTTGTAATTGCAGTTTTTGAAATATACAAATCCTATAGTATGTGAAATTCACCATTTCAAAACTAAAATGAGTATAGAAAAGGTTAAAAATATGTTTAAAAATCAATTCCTCCAAAACATCACACCAATATCGCGTAAATACAAGAAAGTTCAACAGTGCAATTTAATTATTTAATAATACAAATGTGTGATTTAAATTAAAGTCAAAGGCACGTAAAAAAGTTTATAGTTTAAAAAGAAACTTTTGATGATGTTCGTTTGTGAGATGTGAAAAAAATAATCTGAAAATTATGAGAAGGTTGTCCTGAGTAACTAGTGTACAAATTCCGTCGAAAAGAAAGTCGAAAAAAAGTCGAAAAAAAGTCGAAAAGAAAAGAAAAGAAAGAAGAAAGTAAACAAAATGAATAACCTCGCGACGAGATATTGACACTGCCTGATAAAGCTCTTCCTGACAAAAATTCTCAAAAAAAAAGGAATAGGAATGGAAAAAATGAAGAAATTGCCCTATCTTCACTAGAAATGTCGTCAAGGGCTATAAAATATAATTTGTAGGACATTATGCTTAATTTATTCGTCTATGGTTCATGAAATCATATTAAGGAGGTTAGTCATGCAATGTCTTATTATACGCAGTCTCAAATTTTTGAAGAAATGGAATGTACCTTTTTAGAATTTTATAAGAAACCATGGACATTAAGGCCACGAAATATCAATAAACCTAAAACTCATGCTATGATTAAATTCATGACTTTCTTTAAAAACAATTTAACATTAGCAAATTGCATTCATAAATGCGGTCTATGAGTGCATATTTTTGAACGCATTTTGTTATCAAAGTCGATTTTATATGTGCTTCAATAGAGAACAAAGACCAACGCAATAAAAAATAATTAAAACCAGACAGTAGAAAAAGCAACAATAGTCAGACTGAAAAAAAATCTAAAACCAGACAGTAAAAAAAGCGAGTATAGTCAGACCAACGCAGTAAGAAAAAATTAAAAAGTAGAAAAAGCAAACATAGTCAGACGAACGTTGTAAGACAAAATTACAAAGCAGAAAAAGCCAGTATAGTCAGACCAACGTAAGTAAGACAAAATTACAAAGTAGAAAAAGCTAACATTGTCAGACAAACGTAGTGAGACAAAATTACAAAGTAGAAAAAGCTAGCATAGTCAGACCAACGTAAGTAAGAGAAAATTACAAAGTAGAAAAAATTAACATAGTCAGGCCAACGTAGTAAGACAAAATTACAAAGTAGAAGAAGCTAACATTGTCAGACAAACGTAGTAAGACAAAATTACAAAGTAGAAAAAGCCAGCATAGTCAGACCAACACAGGAAACTAGATATACACTAAAACAGTAGAGAAAGCAAAAATTGTCAGACTAAATGAAGCTTTGCTTTCATTACTGCTTCTTCTGCTAGTTTGCTTCTTCTACTGATTCATTTTAAATCTTTTTTGCTTCGTTGGTCTGGCATTGCTTGCTTTTTCTACTGACTAGTTTTAAATCTTTTTTGCTTCGTTGGTCTGACATTACTTGATTTTTCTACTAACTAGTTTTAAATCTTTCTTTCTGCGTCGGTCTGACTATATTTGCTTTCTCTACTTTTTGATTTAAAATCTCTCTTATCGCGTTGGTCTGACTATACTTGCCTTTTCTACTGTCTGGCTTGAAATTTTCCTTACTGTATTAGTATCTAATGAATAAAGTTAATTTCGACAAATGTTTGAAGAATATACGGAAGCAATAATAATAATTAATTTTACATAGATCCAATTTTGATCGTAAATCATTAAATTCACTGGTTTCAGGCGCTAACGTGAATTAGGTAAATCGAAGCTGAAGTTGATTTCCCAGTAGTAGATTAACTAAGCGAAACTGAATTAGTGAATACCAGTAATTCATTGTTGAAAGTAGCGTATATTTGTACAGACAGTTTTGTGGTTAAACTATAAATGGGCACAGAATTGAAGACTGTTTAACAATGGTGTAATTAATAAGATTTACGATTGCGTTAAATTTTCCTGTAATATTTTAACGTGAGATGATCAAAGATTAAACTTTGAAATAATTGATCTCGGGGAAGTGAAAAGAATCTATTAGGGTCATCATTTTTCTTCCACGCTTGTGGGTATCTATTAGGTCTTCATTTTTCTTCCGTGTTCGAGGATACAATAGAACGCTTCGAGGACATTCATAAGATATCCTGCAGACATCGCGTGCCGATCCAATGAACGCCGAGAATATAATATCTATCTTTTCATCAATTCCAGAGTGACGCAGTCATCCTCCGCTAATCGATTTTCATCCGACGCGCTCTTGTGATGACCGGAATTCCGCTCAACAATTTCAACCTGCTTTGACCTACAGGGTTCCATTATTCCAAAAATGTCAACAATGTTTATCATCGTCGTATATTAATCCCAATTTCCATTATCTGCCTAAAAAATTTATTATTTTTTCCAACCTTGTTGACACTTACTACACTCCAGGTCTAAATTAGCTAAATTCTCATAAAGTGATTAAGTATTTTGAATTAATACAATTTATTTGCTTGGGAAATTAATTTCAGGGCGAGACTAGATGTGACGCGCGAAAAAAATTTTCACTAGATGTGAAAATTGACTAGATTTTTAGTTTTCTGTTTCTGCAGCTTTATTTCTTTGGAATAAATAAAAATCTGTATTATCCTATTAATTTGCAACACTTTTACTTTTTGAATGCATAACCGTAACCAAAAACATTTTAGAAAACTATATTCTCATTTTGAGAGCACGCGTTTGAGATAAATTAATTAAAGAAATGTCCAACCCTGATGGTAAAAGCAAGGTTTAATCAAACGCGAGTACCAAACTATACATAAAACGTATGTATGCGGGCTGCATAGGGTGCGGTGCTATTGAAACCGTCGCTATCGTCCGACTATTTCGTTAGGAAGCAATTGAAAAATACGATGGCATAAAGCACACGCGCACCAACCTAATTCGATTCATGTGTGTGATACTACACTTTTGCATTTACCATTTTCAAGAGAATTTGCGAAAAACAACTATTCTCGATTTCGTAAATAGAATTTTTCCTCCAATGTAGCATTATTTGTCATCTAAACTGGTTAGCTTCCTATCAAGGTATCAAGAAAATGTGAACTTCAAGACTAGAAACTCGAAATAATTCTCTTTTCAACGCATTTTTCAATAACATTTTTTCATTCATCGAAAAATTAATTGCAATCTTTGCGGTTTATGAAATGGTTGAGGGTGTGCGTCACGCAGTCACCCTTTATTCATCTTTCTCTCTAACCGACCCTAACCACCCTAAAATGATCCGCTAGGCTGTAAACGAGACGCGAGTGGAAATTTTGACGAGCGAACTTGCACTAACTACTCACTGTACTTGTTCACAGGGATTATTTTCATCAAGAGACTATTAAGTCTAGAAATATCGTGTTCAAACTTTCCTATAAATCGTGTCAAAATTTACTTAACAAACATTCAAATTTAAAACAATTTTTTCTAAATTTATCGCTAATAAATTCAAGCGCAAAGAGAAACACGAGTTTAGATTTATAACTATCAGGTAACGTGAGCTCAATTTTTTTCCATCTGACAGTTTATTTGATCTTTAAAGGATGCTTTGAAATATGGAGAATTTTAAAGTGGTCGTATTTTTGATGCGGACTCGTAAATTTTTCGGCTCTTGAAATCTATCGCAAAATTTGAGGTGACATTTGAGTCATATATCTCAAAGTCATTGCAAGATGTTTTTGATCATATTCCAGCATAAAACGGTACTTAAGTAATGCAATGTTACAAATTTATTTCTCCAAGCGTTTCCGATACTTTTAGTTTGTCCATTTCGCAATGAATCTATACCTAGAAAGCTTTCTCGAAACGATCCTATGAGCCGTAAACAATCCTGGAGCCGTCTGGCACTACAGATATATGACGTCATATTTTTGTGCGTGACAGATCCTGGTGTTCTATAGCCATCGATCTGCTATACGCATCGTAACATACGCAATCATTTTCAAAAGCATTCCCTCATACACTATCGTTGAAGGAAACGATGGCTGTGCATTGGCCGAAAAGAAGAATAATGCCAAGATATTATACTTTTTCAAGTCGAGATTGCCAAAGAAATTCTCTTGCAAAGTAATCTTCAAGTGGAAAAAAGGATACTTGAAAAAATTGATGGTTTAACTTGAAAATCAATGAACGAGCAATTGCAATAAATATAATTCTATAGACAAAAATTAAGAGCATTGCAATACGAACTTACATTACTTATATTATTTTTCATACTTTTTTTAGTATTAGCTTCGAGTACTGAGAGGTTTAATCAATCAGATTTCAACATGTTTCGTTTTGTTATTTTTTTGTAATAATGAAATGATTAGATATTAATTTCATTAAATAATAAAAGATACAATAGATATCGAAAAATTTGTAGACTTGAAGTGATCTAAAATCCACACCGAAGTATACATTTACAAACAATTTCTTAAATTCAGAACCGGAATGGTTTCAAAAATTGGATCTATTAGGGGATGATAGTAGGGATTATAGTAGGATGATAATTCGTTAGACTATTCTAAATTAAAAAATAAAAGGTAGAATCATGAATCTACTCAATATTGCACGAACTTTAACGCAACATTAGTCTTAAAATTGTCGCAAATAATCACCGCTCAACAAAAGCGAATCCTCAAATCGATTAAATTAAGTTCTCTACACTGAAAAAAATGCGCCCGAAAAATTCAACTAGCATAGAATAGTTGAGTGGAAAGTAATTAAAGTAACTACTTTTGCTTCTTCACAGGAAGCATTGTAATTGTGAAGATTTTCAATTTTCCAAAAATAGTCTAAATCGACTTATTTTCATCTAACAAGCTTATATTCGAAGTTTGAGGTAAACACTGAAAAAAATATCTGGTAAACTTAACCAGAAAGGAATGTTAAATATACCCTTACTATTTTTTCTGGTTAAATTAACTAAAATTTTGGTTAACTTAACTAAAATTCTAGTTGACTTAACTAATATTCTGGTTGACTTAACTAATATTCTATGTTAAATATACCCTTACTATTTTTTCTGGTTAAATTAACTAGAAGTTTAGTTAACTTAACTAAAATTCTAGTTGACTTAACTAATATTCTGGTTGACTTAACTAATATTCTATGTTAAATATACCCTTACTATTTTTGCTGGTTAAATTAACTAGAATTTTGGTTAACTTAACTAAAATTCTAGTTGACTTAACTAATACTCTGGTTGACTGAACTAATATTCGAGTTGATTTAACCAGAAGAAATAGTAAGGGCATATTTAACATTCTTTTCTGGTTAAGTTAACCAGACATTTTTTTCAGTGAATGTCCAGTTGTATGTATGTATGTGTGTATGTCACCCTTTCTTCTTGCCAGGATATCTCGACAACGCTTTGACCGATTTCAATAAAATTTGGTGTACTTTTTATACTCGTCATATTAAGATATGTATGTAGGGATTTTCAGAAATTCTTATTCGAATTTTTCTTACACCATTTTTTGTAACTTAAATTTAAATTTAATTTTTTGTTGTTGTTGTAAAAATAAAATGTTTTCCGTAATTGAAATTTAAAGTAATTACACACGAAATTGTATTCCTTGCATCGAGACGAATCGATTGACCTATATAAAGTCTATATTTAACCGAAAATTCATGAAGTAAATGACAATTTTCTCTTATTTTTCACACTTTCAATCACATTCTATGATATAACTTTTTAAATTTTCAGTTTTCAATAACAGATGCTCTTGTAAAAATTTTCTACTTTAAAAAGGCAGCCCGGCTGACTTCAACACTTTCCAATTTTGGTGGTTTTTTCATTTCAGAAGCTATGAGAATTAATTTTTTCCAAACCCTTTTTTGAGCTACAAAATCGCGATTCAAGTGGATGAATAAAAAATTTTAATCCTTTTACCAATTTATAGTCTCTTTTCTTAATTTTCAAATATTGAACATGGTTTTCGAATCACAGGGAAAACAAAATGTTAAATTAGAAGTTGGACTTAAATTTTACTGGTATATGTCTGTAGAATTCCAATTTGACAATTTCAATGCCGATGCATTGAAAAATAGCATTTTGTTTTTCCTGTGGTTTTCTGCATGAAAGAACAAAAGTAGATATTTTAATTTCAATTAAATTTTCATTCTTAATGCGACACATAGTTGTGAGGAGGAGGGAGAGGATATTTACGCCTGCTGACCAACGTCAATTAATTAAAATAGCGCAAACGCGATTTGGTGACATAGCTGCGGTGGAGCAGCCGTTGACGGTGGATTTTCTCTGACAAGAACCCCCGTTTCCTCTCACACTCTTTGTCTCATGAACACGCGAGGACATTTGGCGTGGTTTACGCCCCGAGTATTTGGACCCGTGGAATGTCCAACAATATCCGCGGCCTCAGCCATGATGCAGAGTCAACCGCTACGGAATTTCCGCGCTCATTTTTTCCCGTCAGACAGACCATCCTCATCACTTTCACGACCTTTTCGTTCCTCTACGTCAACTTTGCAGATCGGCCTGTCTTTTTTGTTGCTCTCGCCTTTCCAAACCAAATTGTCATAATGTTTAAAATAATAATAAAACTCTATGAATGGATTTACATTATTAGGAATTTAATAATTAAAAAATATTCCTAAATATTCCTTCCTAAGATCACTCAATTTCCAATATATACTAAACAATTACGGTAGGAATAAACTCCAATCATTAAAAAATATATTGTATTGTTTATATAAAATATAAATAATGTATATAAAAATTAAAAAATAAAAACGGACGGTTTATGAATTTCAGAATGGACATGTGAAGTAAAAAGCATCAAGTCGAGTAATCCTCGAGTTTTTGGGAGTTAAAATCACCAAGTCCGGAATACGAAAGATAAGTGTGAGCATAACTTCCGGCGAACGCGTAACTCAGGCGACCGCCGGGCACAGATCGTTATGCGTCCCCCGTCGCTCGTAACACAACTATCTCAAAACTTGTTTTTCTCCTTTATTTTAATAGGACTCTTCTACTACCCTTTTCCCTTCACGTCTTCCTCTGCTACTTCTTTCATCGCCACTTCCCTTTTATCTCGTATTCGACGCGCTCCCCGGTGGCTAATTCGACCAAGAAGAAACTTGCAGGTCCGATTAATTTAGCTTCCGTTCGTATAATCGCCGTATCGGTTTAATTTACCCGTGAAATTTACAAGAACCGATGCAACGCAAGCATGGTCAATACCACCTGCTTTCGTGTTGCGAATTAATGTATTCCAAGAACGTCTTAATTTTAGCACTGCTAGGTGTGTTAATGTTAATTTGAAGTTTGTACAAAACATCAAACTGCAATCTATTATTTTAAGGGGAGAAAATGGCCTAGGACTTTTAAATTCTAAAAAATGCTTTTCTTTTTGGAAAGGAAAAATTGACTTAGATCTACAAAACTTATTACTCTTGCACAAAAACAATATATATATACACAAGTATCTATAGTATTGTTTTTGTGCAAAATATCTATAGTATATATACACAAGTGTATGTATATTATTTATATATATATTTATATATATACAAAAATTTAAAGGATATATCCTTTATATTTTTGTATCTTTTGATGCATTTTCTGCGATGCACAATTCTGCGATTGATACTTTTTTCATCTTGCACAATGGTAGCATTGAATGATGGCCCAGAAGCACTTTATTAGTCGGAAATTCCAGTGAGGGGCACCACTTTTGCAAATTTACAGGGAGCTCTGACTCTGGCAACATTATGTGAGAAATGGCTTAGTTGGGTCAATTGAAAAACGCTGGACGAAACAGTATACTCGTTGATAAACGATCTCGCGCGCGATTCGGTGGCGAATAAATGCGCAATCGTGCGACAATCGAATCGTTAGTTGTGCCGTTAATGAACACAACTGACGTTGCTCGTATTTTATTTAATAGGTAAAACGGGTGGACTGGAATTGTGTTTTGTAACAAACAACAGCGGGTGGCACAATAATATAGATTCGGATTATTGGATTCTATGCCGCGACTAAACGAATATAAAACGCGTGTCTGTCATTAATTAACCAGCTTCTGATCTACGAACGTTTAATCCGACTTGCAATTAATTTGCAAGCTGGCAAAAAGGTATTAATTTATTTATAGTCAAACGAAAAGGAAATCGACATTTGAAAGTAAAAATAATGCTTTCTTGTGAAAGCAATGCTTTCCTGTGAAAGAAATGCTTTCCTGTGAAAGAAATGCTTTCCTATACAATTTTATAGAATTGATTTAAAGAGGGTGTGCATGGTGTAATTTAAGCAACTCTATGGTTCAAAATTGATGCAAAGAGTAATTACTTCCCTTTTTACTGTCGGTATTAGAATGATTGTGCAACGAGCTGTCGTTATGAAGCGTTTTACCTTTGAGTCAATAAATTTGGATTTGCCTGACTACACCCTTAGTCAATGTCAAAACGCATTCAAACGGTAGAGCGTGTATAGTGTATGAGCATAGGTCCGTAATCGCGCGAATGCTGTTCCCTTTACTATATTCTATTCGCTTCTATTTGGTGTTTGCGGCAGAGAGGGAATCGCATTATTGCAACAACGTCCCTTTCCTCTCTGATGCTCTCCCATTCCCTTTACCCCATTCAAGCCAAAAACGGCTCATCTGCACAACAGAGTTTGTTGTGCAACATTTGCTCAATCAATAAGGTCATTTTTCTCAGGTGTAATTAAATTCGTAGGTTACAGCTAGAATACGAAACGAAAATTTCATTGTTTTTCTTTTTTGTTTGGGAGAATTTGGTAGACGATAATTTAGCAATAACGTTGATGAATGGTAATGCTATTAAGATTAAATGGCAACTTAAATGTAATAATCGCTTCTAATTTTAGTACCTATTTCATAGTGGAATTGATTACAATATTATCACGTCAAGTTCCATCTCAGTGTTATAATTCGCGAGGGAGTTGGAAGTCGTTCTACAGGAAGTAAATGTCAAGTCAAGTCTTAATAAACCATCTCTATAAATTCTCGTTTAAGAATCCGGACGGTGATTTAATTTTCAATCATATTTGAAATGAGAGTGGAATAGCTTCTTAAAAGTGATCATTCCAAAAGAGTGTAGAAAGTTTAATCCTTAAAAACGTAATGTGGTTTTGAAATATTGTTACAAATTGGGCATTCACTCTCTTTATTCTCTTTACCAGTGTGTCTTTTGTCAGGTGTAGACTCAATTCTATTTTTTAAAATACAATATGCATTTTTAGTATATGGATTTTTGGCACTTTTGCAATAATTATTGCACTTGGTATTGTTTCTACTTACTGCATTATTAAAAAGTGACGATAAAAATCAATAAAAATATTGATAAATTGTACAAATGAAAAGTCTATATGAAAAGCCTATATGAAAAGTTTATATGAAAAGTCTATATGAAAAGTCTATATGAAAAGTCTATATGAAAAGTCTATATGGAAAGTCTATCTTTATGAAAAGTCTTTGGCAACGCATATAAATAAAGAGACGCGTGTGCTCATACACCCATGTATAATATGTGGCAATTAGAGCACGCGACTTCGCGATACCAAAGAGGCTTGGCTACAATCACCTACCATTAATAATAACGCCACCTCGAATTAAAATCGATTTTCATTCGACTCAATTTATGATATGAATATTGCACATTAATCGACCTTATAAATTTTTAAGTGTGGTTGGCCATTGTCCCCAGTTTTTTCTCACCAATGTCGACGTTTTCCCAATTACGAATAAGAGTAAAAGAACAAGAGCAGCTGGTACTTCTCTTACTTTAGTCCTGACCATTTTTACTTTTCAGTTATTACAACCAATGGCAGACCATATCTTTAAAGCTAATATCAAAATTAAGCCGAACATTTTCGTCTTTTCCTAGATTTAATTAAAATTCTTTGTTAAAATTTTTCAACCGTGATTTCAAACATGGTTCCTCACTCTTGTATAGAAGGAAATGTTTTGGTGTAGTGTTTTATTTTCTAGTAAGATAAACGACTGGATTAGTGTTGGAGAGAAAAGTTTCTGTCCCTTCGGAAGTTATGACTTTTAAAGAAAAGGGTCTCTTATGAGACAGCATATTCTTTTTCTTCTGCTTCTATCCAAAACTTAAATGTCTTTTAGAAAGAGTATATCACGTGAACAGCAGGCAATAAACTGCAGCTGGTATAAAAGAATTTGTTCGACGAAAGTGAGAAAATCCAGGCAGAGTTTGCGTTTAGAAAAAGTGTCTCGCATTCGCAAAAATTGAGTAAAGAGACGCCAATAAAAAGGGTAAAAAGTTTTATTCTCGATTTCAGTATACTCTGCTAATGCTCAGCGTTCGATGCAGCGGGATGTGCCAGTATATTTTTATTCGTTGCACAACAAATTCTTCAGCGATTCGCAAATAAAGTCGTGCAGAATGGACAAATGAAAGCGTATAGATTTTCGTTATTGAGAGGCTGCATGGACTAGCCAAAGCTGTAGTTCGGGTTGGTAACATTACAGAGTGCACTCAACCCTCACTCTGTGCAATCTGCAATAACAACGCTCGCTCCGAACACACATACATGCTCTTTCTCTCTCCACCCTTTACATTTTGCTTTCCAGCCTATCGAATTTATATCTCCTCCTCTCTTTAACATACCCAATACTCCACCTCTTTATACATATAAAAGGTAGTGTTAGCTATATATGCAAAACACCATGCCAACTCCTATCCCCTTGCAACATCCTAGCCTCAACCCCTAAAGCAATAGCCATCGTCTGTAGCGTGAAGGTACAGCTTTCACTGGCTTTCGTAAAACACGTGCGTGATTTAACTTTCGGGAATGTGCTCCACTCGTGTTGAACCCTTTTGAATTTTTGAAGCGATGTGGTTCGACTAAAAAACCGATGCGGTTGAGGGCTCGATTAAAGGAAACTAAAAAAAAGCTTTCCGATATTTAAAGGTTTGATCACTGAAGGGATTAAAGGATATAAAGTTGAAAATTTTACTGATTATTACACGATTGGCAATTCAAACTTAATTG
>WNHD01005427.1:0-14385 GCA_011057455.1 Ganaspis sp. Gsp50 | reverse complement strand
GGGGGGTTGAAACTGAATTATTTAAATAAAGTGATTTTTCAAAAACATGTATCTTTTTTGGTTTAAGTGATACAGAAATGGTCTAAAAAAAATGTTTGTTTTTAGTTGTAGTTTATGAAAAAAATTTTTAAAAAAATTTGTTAAAAAATGAAAAACAAATGATTTCTTTTTAATTTTCAAAATTTTTTAATTTTGACATTTTTGGTCAGAAATTGCTGTCCAACGAACTTAGCCTGTATTTTGGGACACTTGAAAAGCATACTAAATTTGAAGTCTGTTGATTAATTTATACTCAAGTTATCGCGCCACGCATGATTTTCTATAGTCAGACAGACAGATAGACACTTTTGTAAAAACCATTTTTTCGGCATCAGTGTGTCTCAAAACGTCGAGAAATGATGAAATTTGCAAAACATAAAAATCGCACATTTTGAATACACTCTTATTATTGATGAGAATGTAAAAACTGTTTTATTATTTTTTATAAGAAATTAGTTTCTGATGAGAATAGCGGTGCTGCTGAAACGTAGAGAACTGTGTTCTTAAATTTTTCTATATCCATGACTCGGAGTGATCGTTGAATTCAATAGTTAAATTAAATAACGACCGAGAAATCAAATCAACTTGACTTGAAAAATTATAATTATTATTCATATTATAGTTAATAGTAACTGATTAAGTTTCAATTTATAGTAAAGATTGACCATCAGCAAGATTTATAATTTGGTAAAATCCTATTGGAAAATTCTATATAGGATCCTACATAGGAATCTATATAGGAGTCTATATGTGACGCGCCAGGGTGAAAGGGACCTTCGCTTTGACATTTTTTTGAGTTTTTGATATCAATTGACAGTTTTTGAGTTGCTCTTACAGATACAAAAATAAAGAAAAATTTATATCAATTATTTTTTGTGTTAATAGATAGTTAGTTTTTATTCAATTCATGTATACCTCTATGAGGTTTTTACATATATTTTTCCCTTCTACAGATATTTACTTATAAACTAGTAATCGATATTTACATAACTATTTGCAACTATTTGATTTATATTTCCTTTAATCTAGCTAATCGCTCAAATTCTATAGAGTACTTGCAGAGGATGGGGACCGGCTCTCCACTTAGAGTCTGACACAAAAGTTTTTTAAAATCCCAGCCTGTTTTCCCTTTTGTCCATTCGTCCACCCCTTTTACCTTACTTGCTTCTATCAAATTTCTAGCCTCCTCACATTGCCATACATGAAATATGTCTTCCTCTTCCGTTCTGCACAGTCTGCATTTTGTGTTTAAAAATCCCTTATTCCCTGCCCTCCCCACATTTCCGCTTCTCAGTCTCGACCATTGCTCTTTGGTTCCTCCCTTAATATCCTTCTTTTCCCAGAAGTCTTCCCTTTCTACTTTATGTGTCCATTCCTTATACTCTTTAAAGTACGTTGATCTTTCTATCTTTCCCCAATCCTCTTGGATTTCTTGATTTATTAATGTTCTCACACCCCTCTCAAGAATATTTTTCACTTTCTCTTCCTTTCCACCCTCCCATAACCATTTGCTCGACACACTATCTCCCACATCTCTGCATGCCTTCTCAAATTCAATGCCCCATCTCGAAGGATTCCTATTTATTATTCCCCTTAATCCCTCGTTTAGACATATTTTCGGCCATCTTTCATTGCTTATTCCATTTACATTAATTAAATATTTAGTTGCCCGTGCCCTTGCTCCAACCTCCAAACTCTGCCTCCCCGCTTCCATTCTCCAAATGTAATCGGGAGTATTGCCATCTACTCCCAGGGCCATTTTCACAAGTTTCCCTTGCATTTTTTCTAATTGGTTTCTCTTTGCCCATCCCCATATTTCTACCCTATACATTCCTCCCGCTTTAACCAGAGTGTCCATTAAGTATAGTCTTTTGCTTAGTTTGTTAATTTTGGCCCTTTTGATAATTTCCCATGTTGCATTTGCCGCAGATTGTGCTCCTTTCATTTTTTCAATATGTTTAGTGTGGGTGCCACTCGTAGCGAACTAGTAGCCCAAATATTTAAAGCTATTTACGACCTCAATTTCATTCTCCCTTACCTTCCAATGTTCTCCCTCTTTTCTCCTGCCTCCTTTTCTAAAAACTATAATCTTGGTCTTCTTTTCGTTAATTTTGAGTTTATTTTTCTTAGTATATCTTTCGGTTTCTTTTAGTAGACATGTTAGCCCTTCAGTATAATCCGAGACTACTACTATATCATCTGCAAATTTAAGGCCGAAAATTTTGGTTCCCCCTATCACGGTTCCGCCTTTGTTCTTTTTTTCCAAGTTCTCATCAAAAGCGCCTATAAATATGTTGAATAACGTGAGACTAAGAGGACAACCTTGTCTAACCCCCCTGTTAGTAAAAAGACTTCTGTGATCCCCTCCTTGGTTACAACTTCATTTGATGTTCTGCTATATATCTTTTTTATCATCGCTAACATTCTACCTGAAATTCCTATTTTCTTTAATTTCTCTATTGATATTTTCCTGTCAACAGCATCAAACGCCTTCCTGAGATCTATAAAAGCCGCGTAAAGTTTCCCTTTTTCTAATTTAAACTTATTATTAATCAGCGAATTGAGTACCCATATATGATCCCGTGCCGCTCTTCTTCGCCTAAACCCTGCTTGACCCTCCTCATATTTCCTTTGTTTTTCTAACCACTCCCGAAGTCTTGCATCTAGTATTGCTTTCATAGTCTTATACCCGACATCTAGTAATGCGACCCCTCTATAATTTCCCGTATCGTTACTATCTCCTCCTTTATGTATCGGAAAGATCCTAGCCTTTTCCCACCCTCTGGCCATTTTGCCCTCCATCCAGAACCCATTTAAAATCTAATGAACTGCTAAAGCCCAAATCCTTGGTAAAAATTTTATAAATTCTATAGAGATACTGTCTTCACCTGCTGCTTTTCCCTTTTTTAATCTGTCTACTACTTTAGCTACCTCTGAAACCATTTAAATACAAGTCTAAGTCTTCATCTTCCTCTCTTGAGCTACTTCTTTCATCCTTTATTTCCCTTCTGCCTTCCCGTAAGTCATCAATTTCTTTGTCTACTTCCCCTATTTCTTCTAAAACTTCTTCCTCTTTTAAGAGGTTCATAAAATGTTTTTTCCATCTGGTTTTGTTAATTTCTCCTCCTTTAGATTTTTTTTTTGGTCTAAATTCTGCTAAAGTCTTCCAATATTCCCCCATATTTTTTACTACTATGAATTTTCTCCCATTTTTCTTTACCTTCCTTTTGTATTTTTTCTCTACGGTATTCTTTTAATTTTTTCTTACTTGATTTGAATTTTTCGCGCTGAATTTTCCCATTCTCGTTAGCATTTCCATATCAATTATATCAGAATCTCCAATCCCTTTTGACTCAATAACATAGTCAAGAACCGATCCCTCATCCTCCCCGAGCCTCGTCCATTTCCCGTCGCTATCCCTTCCAATCCTTTCATTCATAATCATTAATCCTGACTCTTTGCAAAAATGTAACAATTTCTTGCCTTCCATATTCACAGTTTTGTCCTCTGATTTTCTAAGTTTACAATAATTTTTACCTAAATCAGTGTCTATTTCACTACTCGCCACTTCATTGCCCACTCGTGCATTCCAGTGTCCTAAAATAATTATTTCTTCACCCCGTCGTTGTATGCTTTCTATTACATCTTTTAATTTCTCCGTTACTTTAGAAACTCCTACGTTATTATAAATAGTTACAATACTCGTCTTATTTTCTCTATTGCAAAAAAAATCTGAACTAACAACCATTCCAAATTCCCATTCTACAAATTTGATATTATCACAAAGTTCATTGCCTACTCCTAAAAGTTGCCTCCCCATTGCTCTATCTTTTTTTTTCGTTTAGTCGTAGCTTTAGTAAACTATTTAAAAAAACTATTTAAAATTCGAGTCCAAATTTTGAAGAAAAACACTTTCCTTTTCTTTAACAATCAATGTCTCTTGCAATAAAGCAAAATCATTTGGCTTTAAAAGACCCCAAACTTTTTTAATTTTGTACCTCCCTGCTATATTCCAAAGGATACCCTTAACAAAATTAGTTGATTTCTCTTCTTCTATGTTCACGAAATAACCTTTCTTCTATGCTTGCTGTTTCCTGGTTCCACTTCATGTAGCTTCTTTCTGCCTCCAATTCTTCATTCCTAGCTAATGTCACCTTCTCACCGATCCAAGCTTGAATTTCCTTTTCTCTGTTTGTCCAATCGTCGTTGATAAAAATTCTTGTCCCTCCTAGTTTAAACTTGTTTGCCATCACTCTTCTTTTTGTACCCCAAGAATCTAAGATGATAACTACTCCTGCTACGTGTATCAGTTTCTTTATACCAATATTGACACCTGTTAAATTCCATAAAACGTCTGCTATTTGTTTTCCCAGGTTTCTTCCTCTAGATCTAAATCCCCGCACTAATATGTTGTTTCTTCTTTTGTTTCTCTCAATCATTTCGTATTGTAATTCCCCTTTTGAAAGTTTCTCGGGTAAGTTTTGTTTTTCCGAATTCTCTAAACAATCTGGACTCTCATTCTCCTTTTCCCCTGATGTTTGAATTTGATCTGTATCATTGCTGCTTCTTGTAATTTGAGCTTCAAGTATTGTAGTCTCTGATAGTGGTCCACTATTTTGATTTTGATTTATCTTCTGTCAGTGTGTATTTTTTCTTCGTCAGCGTCCCTCAACACATTTTCTAACTGAACAATCTTCATATTTGCCTCTTCGAGTCTGTCCTCCATTAGTTTTAATTTCTCCAAATATTGTTTTTCCCGTTCTCTGATTTTCTCCAAGGCTGTGACTGTCGCTTTTTCCGTTGCTGAATTTTCTTCCATCTCTATTTTTAACTTTCTTATTTGCACCTGCAGACTTTCCAGTGTTTTATCATCCTTTCTCTTCTCTGTGAATACTTTTTTGTCCAACTTTTGGTCTTTCAATGATCCCTAATTACCATTTACAATTTTGCTAATTGTTTGTTTTAAAAAAACTATCTAATTTAATGGCGCTCTTATTATTTTCCTTTGCCAATGTTTCGGCTTTACTAGGTCGCCCTATTTTTCCGCGTGGCTTTCCTAAATCTAATTTGCTTTAGTTTTTTGTTTTGGGCCCCTTTTTCGTTGTTACGTTCCTTCCTAACCGGAAGTGAACTCGATGTTTCAGGTCTCTCGTTCCCCGTTCCGTTCTCGCACTTTCCATCGTTCATCTTTCCTGATCGACCATAACCTTTTCGCTCTCCAGCGAGAAGAAAAACACTTACAAAGCCCAATTTACCACTCTTTTCCTCGCCACAAACACTGTTCCTTCGAAAGTCCCATATTAAGTAACCAATTAATGCACTTTTTCGATAATCCAATAAAGCCAAATACTTATAAAAGTCAATCTTTAATCGTGAATTGACGCGCGCGCTTGTCAACATTTTTAGTTTCCAATCGGAAGTCCTTTTGTGTTAATAACTATAATTATTATTTATTCAATAAACGGGCTTACAAAAGATGCCCTTTCAAAAAAAGAAATAAAACAGTTACATATATAAATTTACAACTAATGCTAATAGTTTAAGTACACTATGTTGCGGTGCTATTATTATTGTGATAATCACAGTCATGTCTTGCAACATCATTGCCACCGTTATTTGCATTAAATATAAATTGACGCAGTGTTTTGATAAAAACAGGAAGTGTTACAACGAAGTCTATAGCATCACCTAGTGTATTTGCATTTTTACTATTTCGATTAATTGTAGCATTATCACAGTAATTGTGCCTAGGAGAATGGTACATAAAAAAGTGATGGTTTCCTCCTTCGATTATGAGGAACATAAAGAGATAATTTAGCCAAGATCTCAGGACAAGATATAACTCCATTAATAATTTTATTCAAAACGAGCATTTCTGCAAAGCTAAACCTCTTTTTAATTTCGGGTATATTAAAGATAAGTCTTAAGATTTGAGTAATCATGAGGAAACCAATCAAAATAAGTATTCGTTCTTCTTCCAAGAAACCTCAGAAAGCGATTTTGCACTCGTTCAATTCTGGTCATATGAATGTCTGAACTTGGTGCCCAGATTAGTGAAGCATATTCAAGTACAGATCTAACATGGGAAAAATAAAGTATCTTCAAAGTGGATGGATTCTTAAACGCAGATGCATTTCTAATAACAAATCCTAGTGCTCTAATAGCTTTATTAATTGTTTTAGATATATGATCTTCGAAAGATAGGTCATTCCGGAGTATAACCCTAAAGTCACGAATCCTCGTCACTCTTTCTAGTGGTTCGTTAGCAATGCAATATTCATGCTCAATACTTAATCTTTTCCGCGTAAAGGAAATTGAAAAACATTTTTTCACATTTAATGGCATTCCATTAATCAGACACCAATCTTGAAGCCGATTTAAATCTTCTTGTAAATAATGACAATCTAATAACGACAGAATGCTTAGGTAAATTTTTAAATCATCTGCAAAAAGTTGGAAAATACAATGCAAAAAAACTGATTTGATGTCGTTTACAAACAATATAAACAAGAGTGGTCCCAAATTCAATCCCTGAGGAACACCAGACGATGCTATAAATTCTTTCGAGTAGCTCTGCTCAACACGAACTGTTGGTATTCTATTTGTTAAATAATCATACAACCAATTAACCAATTGAGAAGAAATTCCAAATTGATAAAAGTTTACTTTTAAGTACGATATGATCAATTTTATCAAATGCTTTTGCAAAATCTGTATAAATCGCATCTACTTGTATGCCTAAATCTACATTTTTAAACAATTCATTTGTATAAAATTCATTTGTAAAATAATGGTCAAACACGGCGCCATTAATCAAGCGCCCACTTACAAGTTTTACTTTAAACGTCAGTCCCGTAAAATTAAAATTTGGTAATTGAAATTTTATCACTAGAATTATTAATTTTTGAGTTGCTTTATTATTTCCAAAAAGGAAAACTTGATTTCATCAAATACTTCTTATGTTATAATACTTTAAACATGGCGATGTACAATCAACCGCTTCTCGCCTTCTCCTCTTTGCACGCGTATCCTGTGAAATTCGTTTCTGGAAGTTAAGGACCCTTTCACCGTAGCGCGTCACATATAAGTAGCTCCTACATGGAAATCATACGTCAACATATAGGAATTTATATGCCTACCTATAGGGCATATATAGATTCACAAAGGAAATTATATGTTTACCTATAGAATTAACATAGGACACATACATAGGATTTTATAAAAACTCCTACACAGGATCCTACATAGGTCTCATCGCAAAATTCTGAATATTCCTACACAGAATCTTATATAAATAGTTCCCCCATGTAGGAATTGCTAAAGGCTCAAATATAGCAAGAAACATTGGGTCAAACAAAATTTTTTTTATATATATTCATACACAGAATGCTGTATACTTTCCTGTACAGGAATGCATACAGATTCCTCTATAGGTATTTACGTTATTAATTATCTTCCTTTCGTAAGTTATGAGGAACATTTTTGGGAACATACGCAAAGTCAGGGTAGCCGTGGGGTTTAATGCACTCGCGTTCTGTGGTTAGGTAGACTTTCAAATATATTTAGTTTTAATAGGCTTCATTAATATGTTTAGAAATGATATATTTAAAAGTGTGAAAGTGTGTGAGTGTGTAAATTGATTAAAATATAATTAACAATATGAAAACCTAAAACAGAATCTACATAAATTTCTATACAGGAAAATATATAGGATTCTATGTAAGAATGTAAATAAAAACTTTTTTGTTAAACCCATATTTCATCTAATATAGGAACCATTATGAATTTCCACATATGAAACTATACATATAGGATTCTTTACAATACCCTATAAAGGTATCCCATGTCAATCCTATAGGTCAACATATAATTACCTATATGAATCCATATAGGCCCTATATAGGCCCTATAGGTAGACATATGATTTCTATGCAGGAGCTACATATATAGATTCCTATACAGATTTTTATTAGATCCTATATAATTTCTATGTAGGAACCTATATTGGATTTTTCAGTAGGGAACATTGTTCTATCATAGTTCAAGTTATAATTTCTTACCATATTAAGTGGATTTATGTCACCATCCTTCATTTGGTTGGAAGGACATTCACTAACATATTTTAAAGATTTTCCATCTGATTGATGCATAGGACACTCAGATATATCTCCATAAAGTACTTTGTCATTATGACCTTTCACTTTTAAAGAATTGTCTTCTCTAATTGGATGTATTATGTCTGCTGCACTAAGAGAAGCTGTTGTAAATGTATTACCCATTTTGACTGTTATAATCTGAAAGCAAAAAACTATACTACAATTTACTGAATTACGCAGACTTAAATCTTATTATAACGAGTAAATAAGACAATTGCTTCCTCATAGCAAAGCATTGTAATGGTGAAGATTTTCGATTTTACAAAAATAGTCTAAATCAACTCATTTCCATCTAGAAAGTATATATACGAAGTTCGAAGAAAATGTCCAGATGTGTGTATGTATGTAGGTCAGTTTTTACTAGAAAAAATATCTCGAGAACATTTGGACCGATTTTCACAAAATTTGGTAGGCTCTTTACACACTGAGAAAAATGTGACCGAGAAATTCAACTACCATAGGATAGTTGAATAAAAAGTAGTTAAAGTAACTACTTTTATAGTTATTCTGACGTTTTTCTGTAGTTAATAGATAGTAGTTCATTTTACCTAAACACGTAGTAAAATTACAACTACAGATATACATGTAGAATTGACTACATTTAAAAAATAAAAGCAACTAAAATAATAGTTAATTGAACATTTCAAGAGTAGTAAATTAAACTATCGCATGTCAGTTAAATAAAAAGTAGTAAAAGGAACTACTTTTATAATTATTATAACACTTTCATGTGCAGCCACTTTTACTACTTTTTTGCAGTTAATAATGACTATAGTAAAAAGTACTACTTTTCCTAATTAATCTAACCATTTTACTAAAAACAAATTTTACTACTTTCATATAGATAATAATAATTATTAGATATTATAATACCTGCAGTAATAATTTAATAATGATATTAATAATATTAAATAAATATATCATGTTTATTATTTTTTATATTAATAATATACTTTAGTTAAAGTTTAGTTGACCAAAAAAATGAAAATAATAAAATTAAATTAAAATTTAACAGGGTGGCCACAAAAGACAATTTATAAATTTCCCTGACAATTCCCTGACATTTCCCTGACATTTGATGTTTTTTTCCCTGACAAAATTTTGTTATTGATGTATAACAGTCCATTTTAAAGTTGTTGCGACAACTTTTTTAGAATAAACAGGGATCAGAGTCGGTTTTTCGTTAAATTTTAGGTGTAAAAGGGGAATTTTCATTTTAAAAAAGGGGATTTTCTCCCATAAAAAGGGGATTTTGGAAAAAAGAGAAAAAAAGGATAACATCGTAATATTTAAAAACTTAAAGTGTGTGTGTTAAAAAACGAATTTTTCAATATTTTGTAAGAATTTGAATTAAGTTTTCAAAAAATAAATGTTTTTTAATTAATGGTCTTAGCCTTGTTGCAAAAATTAATTTTCTGTAGAATTTAAATTACTCATGGTCATTATTTTTAATATTAAAACCATTTTAAGTATTTTGAATTAATTTTAAATATTTTGAATTTCTTTAACTAGTCTGTAGTATTTTAAATGGATACTTTTAAAACATTTTGAAAAACTATAATATTTTTAAATGTTTTTATACTCAATTTAATACTTAAAATAGTAAAAAATAAAATAAATAAAGTATTTAAAATTTTTAAATACTTTGCAATATATTGAAGTTTTTTAGAGTCATTTAAGGGGGAAGGGGGGGGGTAGCGTCTTAACAGCAGGTTTTTCATGAATTTTTTTTACGAAATTTGACAAAAGTAAATTTATTAAAGTATTATGCATATAATAAAGTGTGACTTTAAGAATATTTCATGAAATTTTTGTACAAAAAAAATTGAAGTTTGTTCTTAACCATTGACAAATACACACCGTTTTTCAAGTGTTTTAACGGTTTTAAATTTAAATTTTTCATTGTTATCGTTTCTGATGAGGGCAGCTTATCTGATGAGGGCAGCTTAGCTGTTGAAACGTTATAATAAAATGACAATTTTTAATTGACTCGGAGTGATTGATATTTCCCTTATTGTTTGATAAAAAAAATTGAAATACGCCGATGGCAGCAGATTCACTGTGACGTCTTTTTTTGCGGTGCACGTCATATCCCAGCACCAACTTATCGGAAACGGACGAATCAAAATTATTTCATTAAAAGACATGTTTATCTAGGGTCTGACAGTGTCCAAATTCTAATTTTTTTTTGTATTTTTTTTTTGACATTTTAGTGAAAATTTCGATTTCTTTACGTAAAATTTCGCCATTTTGTAAGTGTAAAACAGCCTTAATGTCGGAAAATTAAAAAAAGAAAAGTGTCAGACCCTAGCAATTTGTATTTAGAGAGTGTGTACAAAATTTGAAAAGAATCCGTAAAGTAGTTTTTTCAGGACGATGTGCACGCGAAAAAAACATTGTTTTGAGAAAAACTCGTCTAAAGTTTACGCTCACTCACAGGGTGGGTCAGATGATCTTGATGCTAAGGAGACTCGAACCTATAAAGCTTAAACACCTAACGCGAGCGCATTAGTCCTCATGGCTACCCTAACTTGGCATATGTTTCCAAAAATTTTCCTCATCACATACCTCATATCTTTCTCAGGTAAGTTATGAGGAACATTTTTATAAACATCTGACAAGTCAGGGTAGTCGTAGGGTTTAATGCCCTCACGTTCGGTGGCTACGTTACATAGGTTCGAGTCTCGTTAGCGTCAAGATTTTTTCTAATACATTTAAGTGTGTGATGGATATAAATGTGTAAACTGACTAAAAAACAATTAAAAATGTTAAAACCTATGCAGGAACCTATACAGTAAGTCAAACAACTAGTAGTCATAGGGAAACGTGAGTGCGAGTAGGACAGTAATATCTTACTGCATAAGAATGTCATTGTCGCACTCATGGACTGACTACATTTGAATTGACCTTACTGTATGTGTTCCTACATAGGAACCTATATAGGATTCTATGTAGGTTCCTACATAGGATTTTCCAGTAGGTATAGGATCACATAAGATCTTTTGACGGATCTTGAGTGATCCCTTACAGGAACACATGAGGATCTTTGACAAGAAAACATTAAGGATTTTTTATAAGAAAACGTCAGAGATCTCACACTCTGATTGTTAGTGAAAAAATAATCAGACGTACGAACCTATCAAGGAATCTGTACGGGAACATGTAATTCTAATGATTTGCAATAAAAATTGTCACATAGAATTTTTTTGGAACATACAAGTTCCTGGGTACAAGTATCCTTTAAGAAACTATCAAAGATCTTTGTTACATGAGATACTATACGAGAACCAACATCAGAACCTCTACAGGAACTTGTCGCAGAGACCCTGTTCAGGATCCTGCGCAAGATTTTAAACAGGATCCTTAAAGGAATTTTTAACCGGGAACATATGGCATAATATTTATTGTCAGTAAACCCAAAAACTCCTAAATAGTAATTTTTGTTAAGATTATATAATTTTTATATTTTAAGTCAGTCATATTGAATCTACTATTTTGAATTTTAAACATCTGAACTCAGATTTTAATCAGCCACCCTAAAAAGCACAAAGTAGTGATTTTTGTTAAAAATATAAAATTATTTAAAATTTAATCCCTCCATATTGTCTTATTAAGTAGTTTTGATTAAATTATATGAGAATCGGATTTTTGGACAGCTTTTTCGTCATTTGCAACCACTGTGTGCTGGTTACTGCTTTAATTTACAAGATAGAGTGGTATGAAATAGACCAATAAGCAGGGGAGTTAAAAAAACATTTAAATGCATTGGTTGGGGAGAAAAATGTGTATAAAATTATCGTGCAATCCTAAGGAAGGTCAGTAGTTTTCAAAATGGAATACATAGTTGACATACAAGGCTTTATATTGACCGACAAGAAATTTATTTTAAAAGAAGTGGCTATTTTACCACTCGTTGATAAAAAGATAAACCCGTATAGTTTATCTTTTCAAACCCGTTCAAACCATCCTTTTTATGAGAAGACGTTCCAATAAAGTATAAATCTATTAATTCTTGGCTTGAACGGAATCATCATAATATATCATGGGACAGTGGTATTTTACCTTATGAAGTATTTCCGGAGACAATAAAATGTATGTTAAAACATTTTTCTGTAATTTATGTAAAAGGAGAAGATACGAAGAAACAGTTCAATTCTTTTTTAAATACAGAAATTGTTGACACGTTTGATACTGATTGTATGTCTTTGCAAAAATTGTACAAAATGTCAGAAATGATTGAATGTCAGCATCGTAATAGTAAAACAAATTTTACTTGCGCAGTTAAAAATGTGATTTTACTGAAAACATGGGTGCGCTTATGTTTTACTTAATTTTAAATACCTTAGTAAGGAAATTTCCTTAAAAATGTACTTATTACAAATTATTTAAATAATATTTTAATAATATTTAAATAATATTGCAACAAAATCACTTTGTTGATGAAAGTACGCTTACTAATCCACTTATTATTAAAGACATTACAATCGCGTCCCATTTGACAGCCGGCTATCATTAAGTTTTGCTCCCTACTTCAGCGCCTCTATCGGAGACTTGCGAAGCTCTGGCTTTTTCTCTGTCTCTTTCTTACTTTCAAGACGCTGTTATGTGTTATTTATTTTTCGATACCTGCACGGACATTTGCTGCACGAGCGAAGCGAATGCTGGGGGGGGGGGGGGGGGGGGGGGGTCAGGTATCGAAAAATAAATGCAAAGAATAAATGAAAATCAACGTTTTGTAGTATAATCCGTCTCACAAAATTTTAATGTGAGTACAGCACTTACCAATACAGTAAAAAAACAAGAAAGAAGAGTAAGACTTTCTACTTTATCGGTAAGAGCGGGGTTCAAGCTAGAAAATCGTGAGGCAATTTATAATACAAAACTTCGATTTTTCTCTTTCCGCGTATAGTTACATTTTTTTAAAGTATAGATAGTTAATTTTTACAACTCTTTCTATATTTTTTATACTGTGAATAACATTTAATGTACATGGTTCTACAGATTATTCTACATATGTCAGAAGATTTCTTTGGCAACGTTTCTTTTTGTATAATTAATTGCGCCTCTATCTGACAAAATCTATAAAAAAACTTCCTTTTCATAGGCGGAATCATGAGATGAATCGATTTAATTCACTTGTAATTTATGATCACTTACAACTTAAAGCACCGATACATAAACTTTTAGGTTAACTGTCACAATGTGGCAATATAGGATTTTGAATACTCGCGCTTTAAATTCTCTGCTGGTAATGCAGAACAGCTTTTACTCCCGTTGCAACAGAGGGCGTGTATGTAGCTTAACCAATGAGCAAATCTTCGACTTTCGGCTGCGAAATCGATGAGGGAAATACGTACTTCCGACCGAGGTATAAAGAAAATTATTTTGCAATGACGTGTCAAGAGCTGGTCTCTTATGTGCAAAGGGCAAAAAGGCAAGGGTGAAAGGGCTGATATGGGCAACCTCGATATGAAAAAATGTCCTTCATGATAATGACGGAATGACCATGAATTTGTTGTGGTAAATAAGCGATGTACACTCAAGCTCATTAATGCTGTCCTTCCGTTAAACTACTGCGCAGCGATATTTACATTGACTTTTTGACGCGCACAATCGAAAATGTGGACAGCATCAATGAGCTTGGGTGTATATATGATTCACACAGACACAGATGCACACATGCTCACGCTCACAGATAGGCACTAATCCTAATTGGTCCAGGATCCCCCTGTATATCTACTTATGCTGTTAAACAAAAATTCTACCACATAAAACTAAAAAAAAATGAAATTCGAAAAAAGAACCGTTCCGTTAAATAGATATTCTGTAATATAAAATATCTGACAAATAGTATTTCCGTTTAAATATAAATCTGGCATTTACAATTTTTTTTTTTTTTTGATGTAGATAATTTAGAAATTTTGATTGATACCGACCAAGCAGACATTTATTAAATGCCTATAGAACTCTTGGATAAATTTTAATTTACCATCATCCGGACTCCAATCAAGAGTTCTATAGGCATTTAATAAATTTCTGCTTGGTCGGTATCAATCGAAATTTTTAAATTATCTACATATGTAAAATTGAACGACGAATATAGCGATTCTAATTCAAGAAATAGCCTTAGATGAATAGTGGGCTTGTTCTGAAATTATAAACTGTTAGAAGTTCAGGCCGTGTTGGTTAG
>WNHD01005426.1:0-10202 GCA_011057455.1 Ganaspis sp. Gsp50 | reverse complement strand
TATTGACTAAAAATTAGTCAAAATGGTTACTAATTCATTTAATAAACGATTCGGTGCTGTTCAATTAGTCAAAAGTGACTAATTCAGATTTAGAGAGTGGAAATTCACTTGTACGATAAAAATTTACTGATGCATCATCGACCATAAAATTGCATGTAATATAAAATACAAGCCACATTGGTTTTTTGTAAGAAATATTAAAATTATATTTTAAAAATATGTACTTCCATACTGACGTGAAAAATGAAGACACATATATGTATGGGGCATTCCACGCCAAATCGGACGGTTTGAAATTTTTTTTTTATTCCCGTCATTTTTTGATATTTTTTAGTAACCATCGAAAAACTCCTTCTCCTACATTTTGAGACTCTTTTACAAGTTCTTGAATTAAAAAAAAAACCGTTCTTTTTATAGTTTTTTCCTTCACAGAAAAAAGAAAGTCTTAAACCGTTTACACAATCAGTTAATTTTGAGGCTTAAAACAAGACTAAGTCATTTTTTGGTCTTAAAATCTGTCCAAATTGACACTTATGTAAACAGTTCCAGCCAAAAATGGGCTGCAAACAATACTTCTTTTTTTGAGTGTTACAACTTCTTAAAAAAGGCTCCAAATCCAAAAACTTATTGAAATGAAAATTTTCGTTTTTTCATTTACTTTTCGAAAAAAATACAACAAAATTATGTAAAGTGATTTAATATATGATTTTTTATTTTTAAACTTTAAACTGCATTTTTTAAAGTGAGTGCATATTTTAATTTTCTTCAAAATTTGTTATACAGTAAACTAATACTCAAACCACAAATTTTAGGTTGGCCTGGTCATGGATTCTCGATGGCTACTATTCTTTTCGAATTTTAAAAATCGAAAATAATCGAAAAACATTTTTAAAATACGAAAAAGAATAGTAACTATCGAGAACCCATGACCAGGCCAGCCTAAAATGTTGCCGTTTGAGTAGTAAAAAATAAATAAATAAAAATATAAAAATATATATATAAAAATATAAAAATAAATAAAAAAAATACTATAAAAACTTTTAAAGAAAATCAAAATATGCACTGACTTCAAAAAATGCAGTTTGAAGTTTAGAAATCATGTATTAAAACACTTTGCATCATTTTGTTGTATTTTTTTCGAAAAGTAAATGAAAGAACGAAAACTTCTATTTCAGTAAGTTTTTCGATTTGAAGCCTTTATTAAGAAGCTGTAAGCAAAAAAACTATAAAAAGAGCGGTTTTTTTTAAATTCAGGAATTTGTCAAAAAAGTCTCAAAATGTAAGAGAAGGAGTTTACCGATGGGTACTAAAAAATATCAAAAACGGACGGGAATCAAAAAATTTTTTTTTCCAATCTCTCTAAATTTGAATTAGTCATTTTCTACTAATGAATAGGGAAAAAATCGTCCACCTATTGAATTAGTAAAATTTTACTTATTGTTAGTAGAAAACTACTAATTTTTTAGTAGAATATAATTATTTTTTTAGTAGAATATCACTATTTTTTAGTAGAAAATTACTAATTGAATTAATAGTTTTCTACTAATTTAAATAATCGAATTTTACTATATCAATTAGTAATTTTGTACTAAAAAACAGTGATATTCTACTAACAATTAGTAAAATTTTACTAATTCAATATAGGTGGACGACTTTTCACCTATTTATTAGTAGAAAATGACTAATTCAAATTTAAAATTTAAAATGAATATTTATAAGTTTTAATTTTTCGAAATATATTCTTAAAAAGTATTACGTGTATAAAACATTATATTTATATAATATAAAACAATTACAATAAATAATAATAAAATAATAATAATAATAATTAAAATAATATAATAAAAAAAATTTTTAATATAATTTGAAAAAATTGAAATTTTAAAGTTAGTAGATTTTATCATTCATGACTGCCATTCTACATAATTTCAGTTCAATGAAATTATTAATTCATATATAGAAGAGATATTTCTTTAAAATGTCTATTATTATTAATAAGTTTTATTTTTCGAAATATGTATAAAAGACAACATTTCTTATTTTATAATTATAAGATGATTTAAAATTATTTAGAATTTGAAAATACTCCTATTTTAGTACCTACAAAAGAAAGAAACAAATAAATGCAATATACGTTTTCAATAATATTAATTCATCATAATATTTATTTTCACAAATATTATAAAGAGCCTAATAATTAATTTCTTTAAAAAATTATTCATCAATTTTAGTAAAAGTAATTAGAAATTATTATCGGTTTTTGCATCCGCAGTCTCAATGTACACAAAGTACAATTACTATAGTCTTACAAAAATTAGATGAAAATGACAAAAATTATAATGAATGCTATCTTAAGAGTAAATATATAAATTAATTTCCGAATCTTTTCATAAATCAATGTTAATTGCTTATTAAACTCGTTATTAGTAATATATCTAATCTGCAAAGTCTTTGAGGAAGATGGAATGTATAAGACGTCACTTTTAAACTAGTCTCATTTTCATAATAAGTTAAGCAAGAAGACAGGAAGTTCATTTCGCGCTACTTGAAAAGTAATAAACGTTGTATCCTACTTTTCAAATGTCAAGATAAGAACTAAAAACAGAGATAATAATAATAATTTATATTAACCTAAAGATTTTTTATCTTCCCTGAGTCTTTTGCAACTATTATGCCCTAGTTAGAGATTTAAATCGATAAAGTCATAATTTTATGAGGATCCTCGTATAATCACAAATTGAATAGCCCCATGTGGTACATTGATAGGAAGACTCCATACGGGCATTTCTAATCTCTCATAATCTCCGAGTCACGACTAGTGCATGTTTTTATATTTTACTTTCCATACATACTTTTCATTCAGAAAAATCAGTTCTTCAAAGACACATTTTTAAAATAAAAACTCAAATTCAAACATTACTACTTGCATATTTGCTACTAAAATTTTGGTGATGATGAAGGACGTTAAAAATTGAATTGAAAAAACAATTGAAAATTGTCGTTTTTAATTAGTCACTTCTCCGATAGACAGTTCCTGACAAAAGTTGGAATTTGACAGAAAAACCATTACAAGCCCCAGAAAATAAAATAATCTTTTGCCCGACAGACCTGACTAGTCATTCCTTATATGTATTGCTAGTCATTGAACCCGAATCTGACGTCAGAAATCAAAACTTACTTCGCGTTTTCTTCTTAGCCTCAAAAAACAAGAAATTTCAGTTTAAATTGTTGTAGAATTTGCAAAAAGTATTTTAAAAATGCAAAACCCACACTATGTAATCTTTGAAGTATTACATTTAATGTAAGCCCAGAAAACTTAAAAAATATTCAGTAGTTCCCGAAATATGACTCCAAACGTCCGCGCAAGTAAATCGGCCAAACTGAGATTGTATCTGAAAATAATGGCTTTTAAGGAGAACATGCGCAGACGTTGGGAGTCATATCTTGGAAACTACTGAATGCTTTTTAAGTTTCCTGGGCTTGAATTAAAGGTCTTCAAATTCAATCTTCAAAGATTACGGAAAAGGGAGATAGAAAGTGAAAAGTGTGGAAGAAGTAAAAGTGTAAGAAAGAAAGTAGGAAGTGGTAAAAGGATGGTAGGAAATGGAAAACAGAAAGCGAAAAGCGAAAAGTCGAAACCAATTAGGAGGAAGTTGGACAACGAAAAGCAGAAGTTGGAAAGTAAAGTAGCAAGGGCTCTAAACGACACTTTCGATTTACAAAAACCTGTGGATTTCTGTCCAAAATAATTCCCAAACCAAGTTAATCCCATAAGTCGAATGTTCAGATTTTCAGAAACCTGCATTAAATTTCGTAAAAAATTCGTAAAAAAAAAATTTTGTAAAAATAAAAAAGAATAACATAAAACTGCAACTCACCCCTTCCTGATTGTTTCTGTTTCCTCCTCTTCGTCTTTGAATTGGTCCGACGCTTCTTCACCTCACCGCCATTTGTAGGAATCGGAGGCGCCATGACACTCGGTTCTACAAGAATTTCCGGTTCCTGAGTCTTTCTTCTGCCAAAACACACACCACCATTATGTACACTCCTCTCTTTAGCTAAAAATGTCCCGATGGAATGTCTTCTCCTATCAGCAACACGTCCACCAACGGGCAGAGTAGCCGACAAATTATAATACCTCGCATCATCCACTCCAAGGAACACTTCCCCCGAATTGTCAACATCATCATCCACGTCTCTACCATCAACCACATCTTCACCCGGAAGTCCACAATACACCATATCATTACTCAAAAGTTCACTAGCGGACTTGAGAACCCTCCTTCTAGGCCTCCTTCTGTCATTTTCCGAATGCGAGTGGGACCTGTGGGGAAGATAAGGTGACGGGGGAGCTACATCCGAAGGTCTTGGGTCACCTTTCAAAAACTGCTGAGTCCTTTCGTGATCTGCATTTGCACTGACGGAGCGAAAGAGATTTCTGAAATTGATCCTTTGGTTGGTATTTGTGCGAGACAGCATCGGGACACGTTCCTCTGTTGGTGTGGAGGGAACCGAAAAGCCGGAATTACTGCTCCTGTTGCTGTCGTGTCGCATCAGTGTGGAGGTTGTTGAGGTCGAGGTGATGCTGGCAGAGGATGTCGAACCCATTTTGCAAGTTTTTCGACGGAAGAAGGAGCTGAAGCCTCTTGAGGCGAATCCAGAGTTTAGAGAAGATGGTCCAGAAGAAGGGTTTGTACCCCCGCTGGAAAGCGAGAAGTACGAGGGATTGTCTGTAAACATACGGAGAAACTGTTTCAATCACTTGTCAATGTTTTTAGAATCATTTTTTTAAATTTTAACGGATTTTGTACACAAGAAGATTCAAGATTTTGTACACAAGAAGATTCAAGATTTTGTACACAAGAAGATTCAAGATTTTGTACTCAAGAATTCACTCGACTCGTGTGTATTCCTAATTTACAAGAATATTACGAAATTAGTTAATCACACATCATCAAAAATTTAGTTTATTACATATAGTTCCTTATATCAATAGTACTATTGATTTGTCGTTTTATTATACTTGCTATTTAGTGCATCAACTGCTGATTAATTTCAAAGGTTTCATAACGTTAAGAGTTTCATTATGATTAGGGGTTTGCGTAGTCGGGTTAATTTTCTTTTCTATTCCAACAATCTGGATACGATTAATTATGAAGTTATTTGTAAAATTTGGAAGCTGATAATTATGAAGCGATTGGAACAACTTGAGAATGGTTAATTATAGAATCATCCCATTAATTTCTTCAAACAATTAATTTCTTCGAACATTTTTGAAATCAATAATAATGAAGTTATTGGAAAAATTTGACTATATATTAATTATGATTATCAAATTATCCAAACAATTTAGAATTCAATATGAAGTTATTCAAGCAATTTGGAAATGGGTTAGTTATGAAATCATACGAACAATTTGTGGTTGCGATTTTCAATTTGGTCAATTTGTCATTGGCCATTCGTTCCATTTGGACTATTCGGATAACTTGGATATGATTTTAATTACCATGTCACTCGATGGATATGATAAATTACAAAATCCAACAACAGAATTGTACGAAACTGTTCGCATAACATAATTTTGGTTACATATGGTCTAATTTGGATTTTATGTTAAGATTCGACAGATTGTACCTTTTAAGAAAAACATTGTACCTTTCAAGATAAAGATTGTAACTTTGAAGATAAAGATTCCATCTTTGAGGATAAAGATTCCACCTTTGAGGATAAAGATTCCATCTTGAGGATAAAAATTCCATCTTTCAAGATAAAGATTGTATCTTTGAGGATAAAAATGCCATCCTACAAGATAAAGATTGTATCTTTCTGGTCAAAAATTCCATCCTTTAAGATGAAGATTCTATCTTTTATAACTAAATTAGTACATACTTGTTACGAAATTACAAATTCTACTTTTACGTTTGTTAATACGAACTATTGTCTATGCATTCAGGATTGTATCCATATTGTAATTCATTCAGCAAACTAAGAAAATTATCACTTCCGCTAGTCTTAAAGATTATAATAATCCTAAAGGTAATCACTGCCAGAGGTTTCCTTTACTGATAGAGGTCGCAGGAAACCTAACTCGCAAAGAGATGAATTACTCAGATCAAATTGTGCCTTAATCGGGATTCGGAATGATACAATAATTGATGTATTGCCTCGTATATTGTTTAAATGATGAACACGATAAGTCATTTACAAAGTACACGTTACTGGAAAATATTTCCAATATTGCCATTACAATGTGTGTCATTTACAAAGGTAGGCGCATTTGCAATCATCCGCATCATTTGCATATGTACAACGAATGTCTTTACCAGTTCTAACGGTTCAAAGAATTGACACATGCAAAATTATTTCACCACCATAAATCATATTGTAACCTCCTAATCAAAGGGATAAATATCCATTTACAGATAATAACTTTTGATAATTTAATTTGTTATTTTTTTAAAAGATGATTATCCTTTAACACTCCTTTAAAAGATGATTATCCTTTAACACTCCTTTAAGAGATAATTATCCTTTAATGCTTCTTTAAATTCTTCAGCAAACAGTAAAAACATACTCTTCGATCCTCAGGCACTGGAAATATTTTAACACTAACGGTGAGAACTAATTTTGAATATCTCAACACTTGAGGAATGCCATTACAAGCCGAAGATCCGAATTTTTATGAATTTCTAGAAAAAGGGCATTTCTCGAGGAATTGGGGAGAGATTTAAGAAGCGATGTTGATCTTGGATGTCACGTGATACGATCTCAATCTCGATTGTGGATGACCGATGAGAACCACCTGAGATCGCATTTAAGACTGAAAGAGCTGAAAGTCGAGATGAGACAGGGCGTTATGGGACGCAACACGCGACCCAATAAAGAATAGGGTGGGAGAGAAGGGACCGGATGTTGCATTGTTCCCCCTTTTCCTTCATCATCACCACCTCCACCCTGGACTTGAGAGGAGAGACCGAGAAGTCCGCCACCGGAAATGCACCACCACGTCTCGATCGACCAATTCGATGGAACCGCGATTTGCAGAAAATCAAAACCCTCTTGCGAACAAAAGTCACGTCTTGAATTTAACTCGAATTCAATTTCAAAATTTTGTCACAATATTTTCAATTACTTCCACTTGTAGTTTTAAATTATAACTTTACATTTTTAAAACTTTACACTTCAAGTGTTACGTAATTTTTTTATAATTAAAAAAACGTGCAATCAATTGACCAATTTGTTGGTGGATTTTTTATGTTAATAAAAAAAAATGTTAATAAAACTAGTTCAAATTTTCACAGAATTTAAAAAAAAACTAGTTTCAATGAATTATAATTCAACAGAAACGCAGTGTGTGCAAATTATCTAAATTACCAAATTTGTTAATATTTTTTGTTAACTTTTTTTTTTTATTTTTTGTTATCTTTTTACATGACGAAATAAAGATTTACAAAAAATATTAATTCAATGTACACGTTTTGGCACTATTTTTGTGACATTTTCGAAAGCCGTTTGATTCACTGCTGCGAACTTATCCACTGTAGGTGATTGCCGATAAATTACCTACTGTAGGTATATTGAGATATACTTTTTTTATTATTATTTATACAATGCACGGGCTTACAAAATACAAATATTCTGATAAATGACTAATTATACAAATTATGTTTTTCTCTAATGAGAATAAGAAAACACCAGCACTAGAATTTGGAAAATAAAAGAAATTTCTTTTGAAAAGTGCTTAGATTGACAAAAATTGAATTTAATTGAATGAAAAGAAACGATTGAAAATTACTTTTGAGTAAAAGTAAGAAAGGTATTGGCGAAAATAGAAAAACTAAACTAAGTGCTTAGAAATATAACAAACGATCTAAAAAGAGAAAAGTCTCACAATGTCATAAAAATGAGGGTTCGTAAGCACCTGTTTTTGTTGTAAAAGAAAAAGATTCGATACTATGAAAAAAGTCCGATGGGAAGATTGCACCAATTCCGAAGAAATTGAAAGCAGATATAGGACGAAATCGGGAGGGACTCCCACGCCCCAAACAAGTGATCAGAAGAGTCGTTTTACTGAAAAATGAGATTCCTTCTCAGAAAAAGATAAAATGAATTTTTATTGGAATACGCTCTTAAAAATAACAATAATATAAATTTTTAAAAAACAGTCTCGTGAAGTACCTTAAAATTATATAAAATATAAATAAAATGCGGAAAACGAAAAATTGTATGACTTGTTAAAAAATCTGGGTGATAAAATCTAGAACGTGGTGACAAAAAAAAGTTATAAAATTAGCTCGAAAAATAGCAAGTTTGTATTAAATTTTATAATTTAAAAAGAATAATTTTTATGATAAAAGTACAAGTGAAATAAAAATAATTTACAAAGAAAAAAAAATGTATAAATAATTTGGAAATGTTCAAAACAAAAGAATTAAGCTATTAAAAACTGTTGATAAAACTTGAAAAGCATAAAAAATGTATTTAAAAAACCAATGCATGATATTTAGCAGTGACTTGTTTAACGAAAATATTGAAAATTTATAGAAATTTTGTCAAAATATTGTCTTGTAGAATATTGTAAAATTTCGTCTTATAGAAGAAATAAAAAAAAAATTGGAATAAATAATATTGAAAGATGAAGAACAAGTTTAAAAAAAGATTTTCTTGGGAGGAAAAGATTTAAGATTTAAGAAGGCTGCAGTAGCCACATTTGATGGTAAGATACGAACACACGTGATTATACGCGAGAGTACGTGGCTTGAATTCCATCGACTGTTATTTGTACGTGAGTAAAGATCCATGTGACAATGACTTTTCAAAAAGAAAAAAACACTTACCGACAGCCATGATTCTCTCTTCGCCAACAGTCTCCTGCAAAAATTAAAAAATAGTTTTTTTAGATAATTAATTTTCAAACAATTGACATTTACGCTAATTAATAATTTTTTTTATTGGAGCAATGTTTGTAAATCGATAATTTTGCATTAAAGTGTTTATATCGAAAATTTTGCACCAAAGTACCACATATTCAACAAGCAATAAAAATAAATTAAAAGGCTTTAAAAAATATAACAAATTTTTTTTTATATATAGGGGTCATCTATAAAGAACGTTGCACAAAGGACGTATTTGGACCTCTACCCTCCCCTATGTTGCACTTTTTACATTGTAAAAATTAAAATCTAACACAAGATGTTCCATTATAGAGACCCCCTACTCTCTAAATTTGAATTAGTCAAATATAACTAATTCGATAGTAAAAAGTCAGTCACTAATTCAATTAATCAAATATAACTAATTATTAGTGAAAAATAAATAGTTTATTAGTCAAATATAACTAATTTATTACTCAAAACATAACTAATTGAATCAGTTACTTTTTACTAATTGAAGTAGTTATTTTCTTACTAATCTATTAGTCATATTTAGCTAATAAATTAGTTATTTTTTATTAATAATTAGTTATATTTGACTAATTGAATCAATGACTGACTTTTTACTATCGAATTAGTTATATTTGAATAATTCAGGATTAAAGAGTACCCTTTAGAGCGAAACGTTCTTTATGGATGACCCCATAGAATATATTTAATAGGATGTATTTTTTGTCTAAAATAAATACTGACTCTAATAAATTAGTTATTTTAGATTTATTGCATTTAATTATCATATCTAGGTATTTATAATGTTATAAAATTATATAATAAATTATATATAGGTATCATAACTACATTTTTTCACAATCATTTTTGTTAATTTGAAATTTCAAATATTTTTGCCATCTGACAAGAATGTAATCGATAAAATTTTCGATTTTACAAAAATCAACTGAAATTTATCTAAAAAGCTTGAATTCGAAGTTAGAAGCAAAAATTTCAAGATGTGTGTGTGATTGTGTATGTCACACTTTTTTGTCGCCAGGAAATCTCGAGAACACTGTGGCCGATTTTTATAAAATTTAGTAGAGTTTTGATACTCATGATATATCGTTTTTTTACTCTCTAAATCTGAATTAGTTAAATATAACTAATTCAATAATAAAAAGTCAGTCACGGATTCAATTAGTCAAATATAACTAATTATTAGTGAAAAGTAACTAATTTATTAGTCAAATATAACTAATTATTAGTGAAAAATAACTAATTTATTAGTCAAATATGACTAATTTATTAGTTAAAACATAACTAATTGAATCAGTTATT
>WNHD01005425.1:0-11191 GCA_011057455.1 Ganaspis sp. Gsp50 | reverse complement strand
TTACAAAAATCTATAAAAAAATTAATTCATCATTCTTTTCATTTCGCAGCACTTTACATTCCTGGAACTCCCTGTCCGGCTAAGAAATTTTACAGCGAATGTAACAGATGTGTTTGTGGAAACGATGGAAAATCCGCATCTTGCACCTTAATGCTTTGCGATGGTTTGGATGAAAATTAATAATAATCAACATTTGACAATGTACGATTTTTAATAATGGCGTGCTTTAATTCAATTGAATTATAAGAGCCATTGACTTTATGAAAACTGTTATAAAATACGATCAGAAAAATTTTTAACAACAAATATTATTTATAAGATATTTATATTTGTTTAAATAATTGTAATATGCAATTCCGTAAATATGAATTGAAAAACTGTTAATGAAATTATAATAAAATTATAATGCAACAACGGAATTCGTTTGTTTTTTGTGAACATTGTCATGATAGGATGACAAATGATATATCATTTTTTTGATCATTCAAAGATAAAAAAATCTATCTATCTATCTATCTTAATCTTTTTCACATTATGTTATTCAATTTTTTTACATAATATAAATATATACTAGGGTGGCCGTTAAAAATAACATTTTGGAATTTTGTCCATTTCCGCCCCTGATTTTGTCACAAATTGAATAAAATAGAAACGTATTTTTTTATTTTTCTTTCTAAATTAATAATTAGTGGTGCCTGTACGCTATTGAAATTTTGCATGTACTTTGCATGGGGAGAAAACGCTTTTTCGTAAATTTCCTGTAAAATCGATGAAAATTAATATTATTTTACCGAACTACTTTGTTTCTCTTCATAAATGTTCAAAGAATAACATGCAATTATATAGATGAGTAATTTCGATCATTGGAAAGCATCTTGTCGAGACAAGATGCTCTTAGAGTTTTGACGGGTTTTGAAAAACTAGTGACTATGTAACATTTATAATTTAATTTAGCCTGATGAAGATGTCATACCAGACATCGAAACGTAACGTTGCTACGACGCAGTGAATTAATAAAAGATTCATAAGACTACGTCTTGTAATTTTTTATCTGCCTTCCAATGATCGAAATTACTCATCTATATAGAACCATTTCGGAAGGGAATTATCACATTATTTAATAACATGCAATTATTTACATAAATTTGTTAAGTCAATTTGTTTGTTAATTTACATGAAATTTGTTAAGTTTACTATTTTTTACAAGACCCAAAAGTTGACCATTTGGCTAATTCAGTGATAAATAACAATTCGCAAAAAAGTTCCTTTTGTACTCTGAAAATCTTAATTAACAAAAAATCGTCCACTTAAAACAAGGAAATGCAATTTCTATTCCTATATTTAAATATCACTTATTTTCCAATTATCTGATTACGAATTTACATAAGTAGGGGGATTTCATATAACTGGAAGGGAGAGCCTGTTTTCTTACACAATTTCAGTTAGAGTGCTTATTATGTTTATAGTGAATTTGAGCCCTTTTGTGGTCGGATCTGCACCTTTCGGGATATATTAAAATAAACTACTTAAATTCAGTTTTAAAACAATTTTAAGAATCTCTCTCACAATACCAATTATTCAAAAATCTTGCAGTTTTTTTTAACTGAAAAATAAAATCTCATTATTTGGAAGGATTATGAATATCGACGAAACACGTGAAGGAAGCATAGCCTATGGCAGCATTACCTCGGAAGATATTCCGATACAGTGAGTTTTTCTTATTTTTATTGTATAGAAATTAAAAATTTGTAGTATGAAAAATTAATTAAGAATGTACAATGAATAAAAAATTTAGAGATAATTATATTGTTTCCGATATATATCTTTGAAATCAATAAATTGAAATATATTTTTAAAATCATTTAAGTATTCAAATCCATGAATACCTAAATTAAAAGCGAATAATCTTGTAACAAGAGCAAATAATCTTGTGTGAAGAATATATAGTCTTGTGTAAAGAATAAATAATCTTGTTACAAAAAACAAACTTTGTTATTGTTTAAATAAAATAAAATAAAAAGAAATGATCTTGTGGCAAGAACAAATAATTTTTCATCAAGAAGAAAATACAATGTTTCGAATATATTTATTCAATCACGGTTTTAAAATTTATTATAATTGTGGTATTTGTATTGTTTACAGAAACGATATTAAACCATGGTATAAGAAAAAGAACAACATCTTTTTAGGGATTTCCATTTTCTTAGCATGTTTTTTTGGTACATTGCTGATCGTTGATCTTTCAAGGGACAAGAACAAATTACAACCACAACTTGGTAAACATTTTTTATGTCAATACAAAAATTCAACCTCATTTATTCAAAAATGTTTAATATTTATAAATGATGTACATTCGATTGATTCATACTCAATTGATTTATATTTGATTGATTAATATTTGTGTGATTTATATTCTAGTTTATAAAAATACACGAAACAAATTTACACCGCGTGTATAAATCACTTTTCTTCCCATTATATTTAATTCAATGAAAAAATTTATTGTTGAAATTTAAAAACTATTATTAATTTACTAAGCTTTTAATTAAAGTTTAAATGAAAAGTTTAACAATATATAATCGGTTCGTATTTAATTTAAATTTTGGTTTCAAAAATATAGATGAGAATCACGTGTGCATGACACCCAAGTGCGCCTCTGAAGGTTAGTAAATAAAGTAAATAATAATAAGTTAAGGTAATTTACAGCAAGGAATGATTAACACTGATATTAAAGTAATAGTAAAGGAGTTATCGATAATTAGTATGATTCATTAAGTTGTCTCCATGTAATTCCATATTTTGTTTTCAATTCAATATTTTGTTTTCAATTCAATATTTTGTTTATAATTCAATATTTTGCTTGTAATTCAATATTCTGCTTCCAATTCAATATTTTGTTTCGAATTTAATATTTTGTTGCTAATTCAATATTTTTATTTGCAAAACACTTAATAGTTTTATTTATAATTTAATATTTTTAAAAACTCTTTTCTTATTAACAGACGTTTCATTTATCAGAGAAGTTGTCATTTTTATGTTTTCTAACCAAATGAAAATTAATTTATTGATTAATATTTTTACTTCAGCCACTAGGATCCTAAAAAATATGAACACCAACATAGATCCATGCGATGACTTTTACGAATTCGCATGTGGAAATTACATGAAAAAAAATATTCCAGACAGTGACATTCAAGTTAGCGTAATGTCAGACATCGATAATAATTATCGAAACGAAATAAGGAATGTTATTGAGAAAAATAGGTTCTTTAAAGGCTCACCGCATGTACTGGCGTATAAGACATTTTACAATAACTGTATGAATCGGGGTAAGATATTGAAAACAAAATTATTTCTATTGTTATTCACTTTTATGATTTAACTTAACATTAAAATGCACAGGGTGTCCCGTCTTAAGGGGAACATATTATTCATATTAAAGCTACAGATAAAATAAAAAACATTGAATCCAAAAGGCCTTTACCATTTTTCAAAATTCTAAACCGCTCCGGAGTTATGACAATTCGAAGTTGGCCAATGGCGAGCGAGCTAGATATCCATCCCCTCTACCGTGACGATAGCGGAGCGGTACCACTGCTACTTTGCCGCTTCGGTACCGTAGCAGGCACCTGATTGGTTAACTTCAAACCGCTGTAACTCCGGAACGGATTAAAAATTTGAAAAGTAGTAAAGGACTTTTTGTTTCAATTTTTTCTATTTTATTTGTACTTCTAAAATGTTCGCCTTGAGGCGGAACACCTTGTAGAAAAGTGGTCCAAATGATTCTAATAATTATACTACTGTAATAAAATATAAAATAGTAATAAATAACTAGTAATAATAAAACATAAAATTATAACATATAGAAATAAATAATTAATATCATTATGGTAATAAATAATAAATACTGGAATCGTAATAAATAATAAATACCCGAATAGTAATAAATAATAAATACCGGAATAGTAATAAATAATTAATACTGAAATGGTAATAAATAATAAATACTGGTACAGAAATAAATAAAAACTACAAGTAAACTAGCATAGTAAAAAAACAACTTTGTTTCTTTATAGGTCAAATTGAGAAAGATGGTTTGGAACCGATTTTGAGGATCCTAAAAAATATTGGAGGATGGCCAGTCATTGAAGGAGATTCGTGGCAACAAAATCAATTTCACTGGATTGATACAATCAGTAATTTTACAAAAATTGGTTTTTTGGCAAATTACTTGTTTGATTTTGAGATGAATTATAATTATACAGACACGAGTGAAATGTTGTACCATGTAGGTTAATTTTTTTTAAAAAAAATCAAAGAAAACATACTTACAAATCTCGTACTTTAATTGGAAAGTAAAATATTTTCTTCAATTTTAATGGAACTATTATCAATTCATTTTAGATCGATCAACCGGAATTTGGATTGTCCGATAAATATCTAGTAAATGGATTTAATGAAAAGTATGTTACTGCCTATTACGACTATATAGTTGACATTGCTGTCATTTTCGGAGCTGATAGATCCAGGGCTCAAAAGGAAATAAAAACAATGATGGAATTTCAGATAAATCTTGCAAACGTGAGTGAGAATGAGAAACCACGTGCAATAACCGCCTCTATGTGTAAATTACGAGCAAACATAAATTAGAACTGCGGAAATTTTCTGTTTTAACCTTTGACGTGAAAAATATATCTGTTGTAGCCAATGTTTAGCTATTGTAAGAAAATATTTTAGGTGTGGCCAAAGTTTGTGTGTAGGGGCAATTATTGCACGCGGTCCTTCCTTTGAAAAAAGAAAAATAATTTTATTTTGTCGCTAAAACAGTAAAAAAGAACTTATGAAAACAGTAAAGTGAAAATTCAATGAAGTCAATGAATTATTTATTGATTTGCAAATTTGTTGCTATTTTTAGAGTTTAGTGCCAGCTGAGAAACAACGTAACATATCTCTCTTCAATAATCCAATGACTTTGAAAGAACTGGAGAAAAACTATGGAAATATTGCGTGGAGCGAGTACCATAGAAAAGTTATTGGGTTATCGAGACCACTTGAAGCAAATGATTTTGTCATCGTCAGCACTCCTTCGTATTTTAAAAAATTAAATGATCTAATTACGATAACAGATAACAGAACTTTAGCCAATTTTATTTTTTGGAGATCAGTTGAGTCGGTCATAAAATATTTACCGAATAAAGTTCGCGAGGCAGAACTTAATTATAGAAATATAAGAGAAGGAATTACTGAACATAAACCCAGGTGGATTGAATGTGTCGATACCTCATTGGAAGTAATAGAAGCACCTATTCTTTCTCTCTACTATCAGTCAGTTTTTAACAAATCTGTTGTAGAGCCTACTAAAAAACTAGTACTTGATATTCACGCACAACTTCTGGAAGTGATTAAAAAGGTGAATTTCTTATTCTGCTGATAATATTTTAAGGGAAAATTTTTAATTGTTTCAATTTCTGTTCCTTTTTTTAACTTCGATTTTTATTTTTACTTCTTTTATATTCCGTTTGCTTTTAAGTACATTTTAATATTAATTATAATTTCATTATAATATTTAGCTTTAATTTAATTAATTTCAGTTTCTTTATTTCAGTTTCTTTATTTCAGTTTCTTTATTTCAGTTTCTTTATTTTAGTTTCTTCATTTCAGTTTCTTTGTTTCAGTTGTAATCTCCTATTTTTAGTTTCAATATCGTCTTTTTAGTTCTCTTCAATTCTTGTCAAGCTCTTTGTTTTTTAACAAAAGTTTTCATTTCTTCTTTTTCGAACTCTGTTCGATTTCTAGTTTCATATCTTCTATTTCGATTTGTTTCTTTTCACTGCTTTACATGTTCAATTTTTTCTTTTACATGTTCAATTTTTTCTTTTACATTTCAATATCTTCTTTTTATTCTCTTCAATTCTTGTCAACTCCTCTATTTTTATTGAATTCTTTTTCATTTCTTCTTTGTAGCTTTCTTCAATTTCTAGTTTCATATCTTCTATTTCGATTTTTTTTCACTTCCTTACATGTTCCATTTCCTCCTTTAAATTCTAATATTTTCTTTTAGATTTAAATATCTTCTTTTAGATTTCAATATCTTCTTTTCAATTACAATAAATTCGTTTCAATGCCTTATTTTCAATTCCGTTATCTTCTTTTGAAACTCATAATTTGTTTTCAATTTAGATATCTTCTTTTCAAGTTAAGTATCTTTTTTTCAATCCCGACATCTTTTCAGTTTCAATATCTTCTTTTTAGTAAATTACAACTACAATTTCTTTTCGTCTTTCTTTTCAAGTTTAATTCTTTTTTAAATTCTTCTAAATTTCTATATCTTCTTTTTCGTTTCAATTTCTGTCTTTCAGTTATTTTCTATCCATTGCAACCACAAGTTCTATTTGTCATTCTTTTCAATTTTGACCCAATTAGAAACTTTTAAACTTTCATCTCTTCAATTCTTGTCAACTTCTTTGTTTCTGTTCAATTCTTGTTCAGTTTTTCTTTGAATCTTTGTTCAATTTCTTTTTCATTTTTTCTTCGAATCTCTGTTCAATTTCTTTTTCATTTTTTTCTTTGAATCTCTGTTCAATTTCTAGTTTTATATCTTCAACTTCGATTTATTTTTTTCACTCTTTATCATATTTCATTTCCTCTTTCAAATTTCAATATCTTCTTTTCAATTACAATAGCTTCTTCTCCAATACGATGTCTTCTTTTCAATTCCGATATCTTATTTTCAAGATAAATATCTTCTTTTTAAGTTAAATATCTTCTTTTCGAGCTAAAAATCTTCTTTTGATGTTAGATATCTTCTTTTCAATTCCAATGTTTTCTTTTCAGTTAATTTGAAATTCAATTTCTTCTTGTTTTTCTTTTCAAGTATCATTCATTTTTAAAGTCTTCTAAATTTCTGTCTTCTTTTCAGTTTCAATCTCTTCCTTTCAATTATTTTCAATCCATTGCAACTACAAGTTCCTTTTGCAATTCTTTTAAATTTTGATTCAATTAAGAACTCATAAACTTTCATCTCTTCAATTCTTGTCAACTTCTTTATTTTTGTTCAATTCTTTTTAATTTTTTCTTTGAATCTCTGTTCAATTTCTTTTTCATTTTTTCTTTAAATCTCTGTTCAATTTCTAGTTTTATATCTTCAATTTAGATTTATTTTTGTCACTCCTTTTCATATTCCATTTCCTCTTTTAAATTTCAATACCTTCTTTTAAATTTCAATACCTTCTTTTCAATTAAAATAGCTTCTTTTCAAGTCCAATATCTTCTTTTCAAGCTACATATCTTTTTTTCAATCCCTGTATCTCACTTTCAAGTTAAATATCTTATTCTTAATTTCGATTTCTTCTTGTCAAATACCTTCTTTTCAATTCCAATATCTTTTATTCAGTTTCCGTTTTTTCTAAGAAATTTTTTCAAGTGAAGGACATTTTCAATTCCTTTCTACTGCAATTTTTTTCTCAACTTTCAATCTCTTCTTTTTAAGTGTTTAATGTTCTTTTGAACATTTGTGTACAGAATGAATGGATGGATGCGGCAACAAAGAAAAGGGCTATTAATAAAGCAAAAGCTATAAAATTAAGAGTAGCTCTTGAACATCTAGTGCATTCTCAGGATGAACTTGAGGCCAAGTACAAAGACCTAGAATTGATGCCTAATAGCAACTACCTAGAATCCTTTTTGATCATATCAAGATATTCTCAACCGAGTAAATATGAATACATAAGAAACCTTTTGTACTCCTGGATCGAATTATCAGGAAATCCAGTTAATGGACCAGCACTTTTGAATCCTACTTACAATACAGTCACTAATGAAATAGGTAACTTTGCATCTAAATAAACCAAGCTTTTTCTTAAATTTAAAAAATGTTGAATAATAAAAAAACAATCATTTACACGTTTTATATCTAATAAAAAAACAAATTGTAAATAATTGAATGTCTTTGTAGATATCCCAGCTGGTATTCTTACGGCTCCATTCATGGATATTGACAGACCACAGTATTTAAATTTCGCCACCGTTGGGTTCGTAGTTGGACACGAGTTGATTCACTGCTTTGATGATATTGGAAGTCAGTTCGATAGATTCGGAAACCTCAACAATTGGTGGGATGTAAAAACTAAGGAGCAATTCGTATCAAAATCAAATTGTCTTGTTTATCAATATGGAAATTACACCAGCAAGGATGTGAACGAAAAAGTAAGTTTAGGATTTCAATTTTTATTTCGTAATGGACTATTTTGATTATTAGTTCATTGGCTTCATTTTTTAAATTTTTTGTTTCTACAGTTTATAGACTCTAGTTTTGTATAGTTTCTATATTTAATGAATTATTATTATTTATGAATTTACTTTTAATACAAATTCATGTTACTTTTGATATAACTTTTAACAGATAATAAATTTACAAATTTACAATTGTAAATTACTTTTTTTCAGTTGAATGGTATTGTCTCACTTGGGGAAAACATGGCCGATAATGGGGCCGTAAAAGTCATGCATTTGGCGTACGAAAAATGGGTAAAAGATCATGGCGCAGAAAAAACACTACCAGCTTTAGATTATACGCCGAAACAATTGTTCTGGATAAACACAGCGCAAATTTGGTGCAGTAAATATAGGCCCCAAACTTTGAGAGAGATTATCGTGACAGATCAGCACAGTCCTGAAGAATTTAGGATCAAGGGCGCATTTTCCAATAGTCATGAATTTGCTGAAGATTTTCAATGTCCCGTTGGTTCTAAAATGAACCCTGAAAAAAAGTGTTCCATTTGGTAATAAGGGGTGATTCTAATTTTAATAATGACTTTACTTTAATAATGACTGAAGACGAAAGAAGAAATCAAATCAAATATGAAAGCACAACTGATTAGAAATATTTTAACGATCAATGTGATAGAAAATTAACTTGTAATTTTTAAATGATGGAACTGAATTTATGGACTGAAGTCTATGATTGAATAATTTGTATAGAATTTTGTATAATATTTTGTGTAATATTTGCAATTTTATTTCAAGATCAAAGGGACTTAATTTGTGTTATTGATAGCATCGTCGAATATTTATAAAATGTGATTACTGTAAATTGTATATTTGTATACACTAAGAAAATTGTGTAAATAAATGATATTTTGAATTCGCTTCAAACAAGAAATACTAACTAGTTACATCTTTTATTACAAATTATCTATAAGGCGATTTTATTTTTATTTGCAATTCAACAAGAATTTAAGTTGATGATTTCCTTTTTATTTCCAAAGGCAATGCTTTCTATCTTCTTCAATTATTTCAATATTTGAACAGTGAGCGCGCTCATAAACGTGCGCCAGAGTGCTTCAAATAATAAGAAGATGGTTAGGACTCTTGATGAATTTCTCCCCAGGAGCTTTTTAGTATCTCAAAAGCTTGGCGGCATTTTGATCGCAAATTGAAAATATTAATATCTGACGAATATCTTTGAGATTGAAAGGAATTTTATTGGTTTTAAACCGTGGAGCTTTTTGGCACCTAAAAAGCTTGATGGAATTTTACAGACAACTTGAAAATTCTGATTTTGTAATATTTTACATCTAATCTTTTTATTAGGTTTTAAAAGGAAATGCAAATTGATTTTATTTTTAAATAGAAGCTGTTTAATTTGATCCGAAAACTCTTGAATTTTACTCAAAGATGAATCAATTTGGCTTGTAGGTGGATCAATGTGGATCAATTTGATGTAAAATCGATACAATTTCTTGGAATAAAATTTTATACGGAATTCACTGCTTTAAAGTGTTGGATTTATTTTTAAAATGACAGTATATGTAAAATTTGTATAATTGATTAAAAAGCCCAAATTTATTAAATGGTTTTCCTGTTCCTGTATTTTCAAAGCAAATATGCACACGATGAAAAAATACCATCGTAACTGATAAGACTAAAAAGAAAGTTATCTCTTGCGGATTAAGGTGCTTGGTGTTTTTTTACACGATTTGTTCAAGGAATAGGTTAAAAATTCCGTAAAATTTCGTCCATATAAATAGGACATTGGATTCCGAAGAGCTTCCACAGCACAAGGTGAGTGTGAATAATTACAATCATTTTGATAAACACAAAACTAATTTTTTATTATGAAACTCTTAGCACTTTTTGTTTTGATTGCTCTCGCAGTGACAATCGCTCGTGGTAACTAATTTAAATACAATATTTAAATAAACATGAAAATATTTGAAAACTTTTGAAAACTTTTGTTAAAAAATAAATCAATATAAAACATAAAATAAAATAAATTTAGAAATAATATAAAAATAATAAAATAAATATAGAAATTTTATAAAATGTAATAAAATATAGAAATTTTATAAAATGTAATAATAAATACGAAAACATTATAATAATTGAATTTCAAAAATACAGTTTTTATTTCAAAAGTAATTAAATAGTATACATTTTTTGCAATACATTTATTAGCCAATAGATGTAGACCAGGACTCACATATAAAGTGGATTGCAACACCTGCTATTGCTTTGATGATAAGGTACCATATTGTACTTTGTATCGTTGTTCTCCAAATGATCCATGGGGTCGTAAGTTGATTGCAGTCTTATTTTACACTAATTCGATAAATTGATATGAGAATTGATTAATATTGATAAAATGCATATAGATGAGCGAATAATGTACTTTTTGCAGCACTTTACGTCCAAGGAACTCCCTGTCCGGCTAAAAAGTTTTACAGCGAATGTAATGGATGTATTTGTGGAGACGATGGAATATCGGCAGTTTGCACCAAGAAGCTTTGTCGCCCTTGAGCAAAATTTATAATAATATTCAGCATTCCGCAGCCAATGATTTTTATTCATGGTTGTCAATTTCTTCAAAATTTGTATTACCTTTCGAAGTCAAAAACTGACTCTATTTACACACTGAAAAAAATTTGACCGACAGCTTCAATTACCATAGGATAGTTGAGTGAAAAGTAGTTAAAGTAACTACTTTTATAGTTATTTTGACGTTTTTGCTATAGTTAATTTAACTACTTTTGAAGTAGTTGATACATAGTAGTTCATTTTACTTAAATACGTAGTGGAATTACAACTACTCAACTACTATATGTAGTAAAATCTACTACTTAAAGTAGTAGTTTCAATTACATTCTTAGTTCTTTTAACTACTTATGGTAGTCAATACAATCTTTTAAATTGA
>WNHD01005424.1:0-18418 GCA_011057455.1 Ganaspis sp. Gsp50 | reverse complement strand
GTTTGTTTTCATAAATTTATTGTATTTAAAAATGTATCGTTTCATGGGAAAACAAACTCTACGTTGTACTCGATAACTAACTGATTTTAGTTAAATCATTTACTAAATGTTCTTTGAGAAAAACGGAGATCCGCACTTCTCAAAGAATTGTAATTAACAACTAGTTGGTTTAAATTCATTGTCACGAGGTCAGTCGGCAAGAAGAATGTTCGAGAATCACCAACCTACGACAATTTCGAGGTCCTGTGGATATGGGCAATCATGATTTAGGTATTACGGATCGAAACCGAATAATGGCTCCATCCAGTGAGGCTGAGGCGTATTAACTGTCGCGCACGCTTGTTTGAGCGTTGCGCGCACGAGGCAATGCCAGTACGAGCTTGGTTGTCGATTGGGGAGTTCTATTGACGACCAAAAAGAGAATTCACCGGTTCTTTTCCACCGCAAAATGGAATATTCAAGGATCCTGGAGCAACTCCGAGGTTAGTGGTCAGCCTATTCCTCACCATCACCAGGAGTGTATTTCCGGAGATGGAAATACCCAAAAATAAAGCCGAAGATCGGAACAACGTGGGTCTGAAGGACGCCGCCATTTGCGACGCCGGCCGGCTGACCCGTCTTGGACTTATTTTATGCAGTGTTCCCGAGAAGTGCAGGATTCTCCAGCTTCGAGTGTTTTAAAAAGAGCTTAGTTTGTTTTCAATCGGAAAACCGTGTTTTAGTGCCTTCAAATCAAAGAGTTTAGTGCAGTGCCTGTCATCCCCTTTTCCCCTCTCCCTTCACGGTATCCACGCCATCGCGTTGGGTCTCATTTTGGACGGTAAGCTAGGCGAGTGTGTCGTGTGCCGTTTGTTGTCATCCGAGTCCGGGTAGATTTCTGAATCTACCTGGCGCCCAGAGGAAGAACCTCCGAAAATAAAATAAACGGGCTTCGGCGGAAAACTCGCGGGCTCTAAGTGTGGAGCTCGCGAGGCCAGTGCCGGTGCAGACAACGTCGACATTTTTGTAGCGTCCTTTCTCTCTCTAAATTTTAGAGAGAGACAGAAAAGAGAAAGAACTTTACACTGTGTAATTCGAAATAGAAACCTGGTGAAGAACATTTCTCTGAGTAACTTGATTGTCAATTAAAAATCGTGGTCCTTTACGAATGATTACCGAAACCAGACAGATCGTCGAGGATCAATTTTGGTTCATCAGGGTTGAAACGACACGATATTGAATCTTGCGCGTCATCTCAAAATGCAGACCGTCGCTTAGGCCTTACCGCCATATGCGCTGCATCACAGGAGAACCGGTCTCTTGGTTCTGAGATTCTCCTTCGTCTAGGATTGGGCCAAAGCACATCGAATCGTAAATCTTAAGACGTAAGAATAAGTGGAAGTAGGACAGAGATATATTCCTGTGCTGCTCGCACTCATTGCTTACGATTAAAGATTTTCAATGTGCTTAGGCCCATAGACTGTTCTCCAACTGTGTCACGCCCTACCTGATATTACACGGCAAAATACCTCGCGCTCCTGACTGGTTCGCGTAATACAACGTGTTGACGTTACCGTAGTTCTATCGGAGAACAAAACTTGATGACGTAGGCGGAAATATTCTCTTTAGCGGTTCGTCCGTAAAAGAATAATATTAGAGATCTCAGAGTTCGCAAGAACCGTTTGTTTTTGTTCGAGAACCGCGGTATTATTGATATTTTATTTTGTAAATTCTTTTTGTACTCCGATTATTTTGTAACTCTTAATTAATTATTATTATATTGGTCTCTCTCATTCTTTGGATTACATTCTACTTTTATTGGAGCACATATTTATTTTTTTTTGTGTCCTGCAGAATCCAACTAGAATCAAACTACAATTAAAAAATAGTAGTATAAGACTAAGAGTGTTTTTAAATAAACAATAAACATTAATTAAATCTTTACTTACTTTTTAACCAGTAGAGTACATTCTAGAAAAGTGAATAAAATTAAAGAACCTTGGCTCCGGCGATTAAAGGAGCCCTACAGAAAGTCACTTCGTTACAGCTTCTATAATTTCTTTTCTTTTTCTTCATCTGTACTTATTGATACACTCCTTCAGTGCTAACTCTATATTAATTCGAAATCTAGCTTTTTCTTTTTTTTTATTTCAACATTCACCTTTCGTCTTTTTGACTTCTTTTTATTTTTTTCTGATACATACGTCTAGAATTTTATCCAACCTTTCATCCCATTCCGCTTTAAATCTAAAGTCTAGCAACACTTTTTTTATTAACTGGGTAACCAAATGAATTCCAATATAAAATACTTGTAAAATTTTTAAACTGAACTTGATATTTGCACAGCCTTTCAAAACTGAATTGCAAAAAATGATTACTTTTTCTGATTAAAAAGTTGAAAGTTCCAGATATACACTCATATTTAACAGGGAATTAATAAAACAACTTTTTACTTATTTTAGTTTTATTAAAATATATTAAACATATATTTAGAATGATACTTTTTAAAACTATTATGATTTAAATATGAAATGAATACCAACTTATGGGATCAAAATATAAAAAGTGTAAAATAAAAATTAAAAATACCTGTACACTTAACAAGATATACAATGAAAGATAATGAAGCATTTACTCAGACAAATTTTTTTTAGTTTAGCTGAAAACGAGTAAAAAATGAAGCTTTTTAAATTATAAAATTAATTAATTAATCGTGGCGTGTTTTGAACTTATTAGTAAACTCTACGATTAAAAAAAATTGCTTTTAAAGCTTAATACCGATTAATGATTAACGATAACTCCAAAAAATCGGTTGATTCTTTGTACATTTTCTTAGATATACTAAAAAAAAATTAGATTCCAGAGTAAACGATATTATGATTTAGTAAAAATGAGAAGGAATCCTTTTTGAAATAGCAAGGGTTACATAGTAAATTCTAATAAGGTAAAATAGCTAATTGATCTTATTTAATTTGTTGAACTAAAAGGTTCTTGATTTTCTTGGTTGGTAAATACCCTGAATAACTTGAAAAATATGATAAATTTACTAATTTCTGTCTGCTTAAACTATAAAAGGCTCTTGTTATTTTACCAAGTCTTTCCTAGTTGGCGCCTTAACTAAAGAGGTAACAACGATGGATTCTAGTAAACGGATAAAAAAAATTTTTTTGAAATTACATTTACACTCATTTATCTGAATTAATAAATACTTTGCTGAAACAATATGTACTCCATTATTTCCCACTAATAAAGTATTCAGTTTTCCAGAAATGATTAATTCAATTACCAGACAAAAACAGAAAGGAGGTATATTAATTAAACAAATTAACTAAAAGTGGTACTAAGAAAATATGATAACACAAACAGAAATTAAAATACCATACATGCCAATATTCCTAACAGATACAGCAGAATTAGCATTCCCTTCAGTACTTGGTGGTATTTCTGGTATAATAGTAGTTGTGGAACTTGTGGTGGTTGATTCAGTAGTAGAACCTGCGGTAGTAGATTCAGTAGTGGAACTAGTGGAGGTAGATTCAGTAGTAGAACTCGCGGTGGTAGATTCAGTAGTGGAACTCGTGATGGTAGATTCAGCAGTGGAACTCGTGATGGTAGATTCAGTAGTGGAACTTGTGGAGGCAGATTCAATAGAGGTAGTAGCGTCTGTGGTTGTAGTAGGTTCCTTGGTGGTAGTAGTTAGTTCCGTTGTGGATGTAATAGGTCCCGTCGTCGTTCGTCGTAGTATTTGGCTCCCTTGTGGTTGTAGTAGGCTCCTTCGTAGTAGTACTTGGTTCCGATGTGGTTGTAGTAGGTTCCTTCGTCGTAGTAGTTGTCTCCCTTGTGGTTGTAGTAGGTTCCTTCGTCGTATTGTAGTAGGTTCCTTCGTCGTAGTAGTTGGCTCCCTTGTGGTTGTAGTAGGTTCCTTCGTCGTAGTAGTTGGCTCCCTTGTGGTTGTAGTAGGCTCCCTCGTAGTAGTAGTTGGTTGCTTTGTGGTTGTTGAAGATATGTCAGTAGCTGTCATTAATTGTAACTCTGATATATTTGAAGGTGCACACATTTCCATTGTTTGGACACAGTTGGTTGAATTTTCTCTTTCACATGTTTTGCATGGGTAGCACGTACCTATAAGGAAGTTTTTTATAATTAAATATTATTGTGTAAATTTGTGTGAAATATATAAATATTTAATACTGATGTTTCGACGCTGGGAGTGGTATGCTTTGAAAGTCTAAATTTATAATTAGAATGGGTGATAGTATCTTCAAAAAAGGTATAAGTTAATTTGTATTAGCACAATAATTATTTATATTCCATTTTTTTGCTTCTTTGAGGAAGCTTTGGTTTCCTTCAAATTTAATTTCTTTATATATGGGTCCCGGAGCAAGTTTCCTGATGTGTGTGTATGTGTGTGTGTGTGTGCCGAACTGTCTTCAGACGAATATCTCTCTGACTGCCGATCATCGTAGAAACAATCTCACCATAATATATTAATTTAAGTGATGAATTTTTTGACGCAGTTATGACCTAAAGATGGAATACAGTGTAAAACCACGTTTTAATCCATTCGATAACTTCTCAAACAATTTTGGGTTTGTTGCTTTTTCCGTTTTGCAGGTGTATTTTGCATTCTTCGCTCAAAATTATTATAGCCAAATTTTTTGAAAATTAAACTTTCTGTTTCTTTTTATCTAAAACAAGTTGTTGTAAAATAATTATTTATTACAAACAATAGGAAAATGTGTTATAGGATAGGTTATTTTTGTACTTAATTATTTTTGAAATAAATTTAAATTATTTTTGAAATAATTAAGTGTTTAGAATTTTCGTCCCTTGACGTCCTCACGTAAGTTTATTTATTAATATTGCTATTAACTATTAAAAATGAAATCATTCTAATCTAGTTATTATCTTATTATTACTTATCTTACAGTCTTAGGATTATAAAATCCTCTAGTTACCAATTACAAGGATATCAAAATCCTTATATTACATGTTATCGAAATCCAGTCCACAATGAATGTCAGAATTTACAGATAAAATAAAGTTAAGAACCTCCGCTAAAGTATATTACAAGCAATTATAATAAGTAATTAACCTTAGTTCCAGTTCTCAAAATAAATAGTATCAGTTGTTTATTATTTGCAACGAAATTATAATTATTGTATTGTATAGAATTAAAAAGGACTTATAGAATCATAATTATTGTAAATAATTTAATCTTTTGCATTAGTGGTAAACAGTAATGCAACTAGTATTGGAAATTTAATTGAATCTAACACAATATATTGTTTATTAACTGGATTTATAATTGATTTGTTAGTTTTGCTATTAAAACTTGATTATTTATTTCAAATTTTGACTTTGGACTCGACCCTCTCTCCGTAACTAGCAGAAGTGAGCGAAACCGATAGTTTATCGTGGTTATGTAATTCAATTAAGCTTGATTTCTCTAACGCGGTCGCAGTTGAGTTTTGATTTGTGACATTTTTGATTATTGACCTTTTGTCAATACAGAGGAACAAACAATTGACAATGGCTTCCAATCGTGGACAGTCGTGGAGAAAAAGATAATACCTACATAAAGTGCAGAACCACGAAGCGTTTGGGGGCTAAAGTTTAGAGTTCGTATTTGGTAAATGCAGTAGATTTTTAAGTCATTTAACGATTGAAATAGGAAAGGTTTAATAATTTTTAGTTGAAAACTACTAAATGCATTACAAAACTAATAGGTATATTATTTGCTTACATAATTAGTTTGTAAACCAAGTCTACTTCTGGGCAGAAAATCTTAATGTAATATTAAATAATAATACTAATTGAAATATGTGAATATTTCAATTAATTAATTTACTACGTCAATTAGTGATTATTTTTTAATTAATGAGTAGTTTTCTACAAAAAATGAGTAGCTTCTACTAAAAGTGAGTTCTAAAAATGAGAAGTTTCTTACTGAAAATTAATAAATGTTTACTATTTCAATCGGTAAACAACTTTTTGCTATTGAATTAGTAAAAATCTTCTAATTAACATTTCGAAAGTGTATTTGTTGTGCAAAAGATTATTTGAAACTTACCTTGATCAAGTAATGTTAATACTACAATTCCAAGAAGAAATTTCATTGTAACAGGATATACTTTTCTGGTCATGATAATGTAGTGATGATTAATAAAACTCAATCAAATTAAATTGTAATAAATAGCAATATATTTAACGATTGACCATGCCTTGTCCATACGACTATGCGAGTAATACTACTAAAAAAAATTGGCTAACATTGATTTTATCATTCTAGAGTAGGCAGCAGAAATAGATAAAATTTTACATTTAATCGATAACTACAATAACTGTTAAGAAATAAAAGAATAGATATTAATGGTTACTTATCTAACAGTTTACTTTGTTAAAACTATTCTCTAATCCAGTTAATGCGTTTTTTCTTTGATAATTCAAGTTTTTTGTACCGGAAGTTTAGGGATGAGCAGGGCTTACTGATGCAGGGTTGATAGTAGACAAATATCAATTTTGTTGATTGTGAGAAGTCGGAAAAAGATAAATAACTACTGCTGTAAACGTACAATTTTAATATCTACAATTACGATACAAATTGAAATATTATATGCTATCAATTATCAATTACTTTTTTCGAGTCAACTTAGTTACATGAAAGTTTATACGTCAAGTTTCACTTTCATTCACACATCCTTTTTTCAATATTTTATTAAGCACGTTTTTTAAAAAAAATCTCTTTTTTTTCTTTTAAAATTTTAAAAGATTTTGCGACATAACCTAGCGTATTGAAACATTTCAATCACCTAATTCTTCGTACATACTTTAGAGATCATCAATTGCAATTTTACTCGTGTCTCGTAACATTTGAATAAACCGATGTTCGTTAAATTTAAAAAAAAATGTTACAAGCCCTACTGTTATACCCTAAATCATTGTTATCAGCAATTATTAACAATTTTATTCTTTTATTTACAAAATTTTTTTTTTTCCAGAATGCTAAACTTCAAATTATTGAAGGTCGTCTAATAGTATATATAAATCCTCAACTATTTGAAAGATTTAATTTGAGTTATTGATAACGATAAGAAATTTGTAATCTAACAGATGTTTTTAAGATATTGCGTATAAAAAAGCAGATAATAATTGAAGAGCTAAAACATCTATTAAAAAATTTGATTTCTATTCTCTTTTGTTATTTACATTGCACATTAATTTGCACAATCCCACACTATATGATTGGAAAGGAAAGAAATAATTTTGCTATTCTAAAAAATAAATGCTGTTTCATTTTGTATTTTGCAGCACTCAAGACGTCATCGAGATTTTTCCACAACATTGTGGAATGAAAAAACGACAAAAAATCCAGAAAATCATCAACATGTCTCAAGTTCACCTGCACCGGTGGCAATTCACGAGGATACTATTAGTCACAGTAAGAATATTTATTTTTAGTAGTTTTAAAAATTATTAGTAATGATATCGATCACTCTGATTCAAATGATAAAATAAATAAAAAACGTAACGTTTTGACGGCACAGCCGTCCTCTTCTGAAACTAAACATTTATTATACAATTTAAAAGGAAATTTACAAAAAAAATAGAAATATATAAATGTAGATTTAGGGTTTTTACCTTAACGAATAGGTAAAAAACGTTAAGAATGGTTTTTTATTTGTTTTATCATTTGAGTTGGAGTGATCGTTATCATCACCATTATTATTAAGTGCCACCTAGTGATAAATGCAAATTAATATTATTTAAAGATTATTTTTGCTGATTTATAACGATATTTAATAATTCACTTTAGGGGGACTCAAGCTAAGGTTAGGTCAAGTGACTTTCATTTTCGATTTCATTTTCATTTTCACTTTCATCTTCACTTACATTCTTCCTGCTTGGTATAAATAGCGAAGCCAATGCAATTGTACTCCCAATGTTTTCTCTTTTATTATCACTTTCACTTACTTCTCAGAATTAATAGATTGTAACATAGTTACAGCCCTGGTAGGTAGAGTAATAGGGTCACCGACCGTAAGGGCCCGCTACTGAATTGAATTCGGCATATATACCTGACCGGGATTCTGGTTAGTGATTGCATTGATTATTGCAATGACTACATATTGATTGCGTATTCACATTTACACCAAAATAATACGCATAATACCGGAAGTCAACCGGAAGTCGAAATCATTTATACTAAATGAAAGTTATTTCAGAGGGATCGTTTAAACGAGTATAAAAGTTAGTAGATCACAGCAGACGAATGAAACGTTATTTAACAGAGAAATAAGGTTAAATTAATTTTAATAATGATAATCTACGGCTAAGAGCTGTTAAAAATGCAACAAAAGTAAGTGATTACTTTATTATAAACATTTTTAGGGACTAAGCATATCCTGGCGCATTAATAAGTTTATAATAGAGGATTTGAAATGTCTTCGCAAGTGATTAGTATATATATGATCTCCAGGAAGAAGATTATTGAGATATCATGAACAAGGACACAAGGAAAGTAAAATAAAATAAATAGTCATAATAAACGAAATTTGGCTTGCGAACATTTATAGAAAACTATCATTATTCTTAAAAAAAAACCACAAGTTTGAGGTTATATTGCAAAATGTCTTATGTATTTACAAATATAAATTTATTTATTATTGTTTTTTTATTATTTATTTCTTATTTAAATAATTATTTTTTATTACTACTGTAACTTAAACTTTTGCTTTGAAACATAAAATGTATAAAAACAAACTTTATAATGCTGAAAGTGTTATTACTGTTTACATTTTGATTTGCTTGGTCATTTTAGAATTTCAGTTAGATTTACATCTTTTAACATTGACAAAAAAGTTAAATAACAGTTAAATGACGGTACGTCATCTTTCAATTTCTGGGCCAGTCAAACTCGCACTTGTCCGATTTCTTAATGATAGTTCTTGTAAGAAACATTTTCTACATTAAATACAAATGGATTGGCCTACATAAAGTATATATATTACCATACATTTAATTGAAGAATAAATAATAATGAATGGTAAAATTTTAGCTTTCACAAATACGAACTATGAATTCCTGCATTATAAAAGTAAAAACCTTAGTCCGCTGTTAAATAACATTGCATTCCTCTGTAATGATGCTAATGCAAAAACTCTTAACAGTGTGGTTATGTTGGATTTTCTCAATTGTCTTTCTATTCATACAAGCTTGTGTTTCCATTTTAAGTAAAGTTATTATACAAAAGAATTGTAAATTTTATCTACAATAAAGTTTATTAAAAATATTTTATGTTTTCAACTTTAAAATAGGGAAACGATTCCCGTACACATTCCCGAATCCACTGTGCCGAAAGAAAAATTTCCCGAATTCAAAATTCCCGAAAATAAAAATCCTGAATAAATTTTCCCGAATCCAATATCCCGATAATAATTATTCTTCCCGAATAATTTTTTAAAAAATTTATTTATATAAATTGTTAAAAGTAATACAGGTATCAGAAATAAAATAATATAACAATGAATAATGTAAAATGAAAAAGAATGTAATAAAATAAAACAAAATTATGAAATTTGAACGTTGTATGCCGTATTTTCCAGAAATTTAAGTATCTCATTATTTGGCTTGAAAGTGTCGTTGTTATTTTCAGTTATTGTCCTTAAACGCCGTTGTACTTCTGTCCACTTTCTACGTGGTGCAGCTTTGACTGATCGTCTAAGACTAATCTCCACAAGACAAGTTTCTGTATGTCGTTGCTCTTTTTTTACTTCATTTGAAAACGAGTATAAGTCTGGATGATTCTTATTGACCAGAATTCTACACGGAAAAAAATATTCTGTGAAAACTGCAATGCCGTTTTGTAGAACGTACAAATAAGTCTGCTTTGTGATCGACACTAAAGTGGTTTGGGAAAAACACAAACTGACTTGTGTTAATCCCAAGAAATTTAGCAATGCGCATGCGCCACGCATGCGCAAAGGAATCAGCTGTTCGCGTTCTACATCGTTGCCGTATATTATACAGAATTGATTTGTGTTTTTCCCAAACTCAGTTGCTTGTGAATATCACAAGTCCCGTTTTGCAGATGGCGCAAGTAGTTTCAGTGAATTTCACAAAACATTTTTTTCCGTGTAAAGCGGTTATGCCACCCTTCGCTGACATTGTTGGTGGATACGGTTCAAGAAAATCTCCATTCGGAAGATTCGATTCAGGAATCTGGATTCGGGAAAATGGGCGTATACCTAGGGAAACACTATTTAGTGACCATCACTAACCAGAATCCCGGCCCAGGTCACGCAAATTCTCGTTAGATCGCCTTTTGCTATTATTGCATAAACACAGTTGTTCTTCCCACACGCATTCCCGAATATCGCCGATAATTCGTTTCTCTACAATGTAAGTTTCCCAAAGATCTCGTAATTATATTTTATTTATCTTTTAATCATATGTTTGTCTCTTCTCCATAATTTACAATTTCACAGTTTAATTCCCTGTTCCCGTTTTTCCTTTTAATGATAATGTTCCAGCAGGCAGTTCATTATCACAAAATATGGATAATTTTTCGTTTCAAATTAACCCCAATGTAAAAATCCAAGTTTCTGTAATTGGGACTTTCAATCCAAGAGAACAATAAAAATAAAGATCCTCAATTGTGATAAAAAGAAACTTCATTTCGTCCAGGAAATAGCAGATTTCTCGACATAAATAATTTCCGCCAATCTCGATGACTCGTTTACATGGCAAACGTGCGGGAAACTTTTTTCTTATCTGGACTTTGACCCCAGCAGAGAAACTCTCATCCCCTATGGAATGGAAATCATTTGCGATTAAATGGACCCTTTAATCTTGGTTATAGTGATGTTGGAAAATAAGAATTTTGGAAATGAAATAATAAAAGTTTGATTTGGCCGAAATTCCAGCCCCCGCTTTGAAGAGGCAAGCAGGACATCTGGTAGTCAGTAGAGGATCGCAAAATTCAATATCAGAGTTGGGAATTAGCATAGAGATCGACTGGAGCAATGGTACCAACCACCCACTTCAACTAGCCTCCTCCTAGAATCCGTTTTACTTTGCCCTCTCGCCGATCTCGTCTTATAGATCGTCTTACTCATAAACCGCGCCAATTGAATTTTCTCTGTATCGAAGAAAAGTCCATTTCCGCACCTTTCGCGTTTCCGGCTTCTTTTCCCCGATTCGCCTCTTCCGAGCAGAAAACTTGAGATATTGATAGGTTCAAGTGGAGTAGAAGATGATAACATTTATCCCTTTCTACCCAAAGGTCAATTTTCTAAGCATCACTCTGCCAATACGGGGTAAAAAATTTTATCCGTAACATGTCTTAGACAACTGTTTTTCTAATATCCCAGTGGTAGTCAAACACATTTCCCTCTTGTCCCAAAAATGTTCACATTTACCATTTTTGTAGAAAAATGCCAGACATTTTTTGAAAAAAAAAATTTAAATTCTCTTTACAATTATAAGACATAAGAATTATGGGAAATATTTATTTTTGAGATTTTGATTATTACACGAACGAGGAAACGTGTTCAAGTATTAAAACTGTCATAAATTTTGACGCAGAATATGGCGGACAGGGCAATGTTTTAGGTTCTTTTTTTAAAATTTTTTTCTTTGAAATACAAGTAATTTTTGAATATCAAAATTATTTATTTGTACAAACAAAAATTTGTAATTCTTACAAAAACTAGAAAAAAAGATTCCTTCGAGCCGGATTTGAACCAGCGACCTATGGATGTCCATATTTTAAATTCTCCAACTACAGTCCACCGCTCTACCAACTGAGCTATCGAAGGCTGTTGAAGTCAGTGTTTTGTGAATTAAAAATTTAATAAACGTTTAATGACCCCATTTCTTTATTATCATTCCTTTCGCTTATCTTCCTGTGGTTCTGTTTTTAAGCTTCATTATTGCAAATCAGTTATTAGTTTTTATTAATTCATTGGAATGTTAATTATGCAAATTCTGATCTTATTTCCAATTTCTGATTCTCTCTTCAGAATTAAATTATTTTATTAAGAATATTGATTTGTCACTTTATCCTTAATTATAAGTTAATTCATTTTTCTGCGATCTTAAAATATGTGAGATTGATAAATACCCTCTCTTACTCTTTTTTTGCTTTCTCAATTTCAACTTCGACATCAATGAGTAAGATAAAACACTGAACCTTTCTTAAAACTTTCCTAAATCTTTAACTGCAAGGTTCAAACGATTTAATGACATGCTTTAGGAAAGTTTGCATAAAGATTTAAGTGTCCGCTATGAACAAATGTTTAATGGAAAGCTTTCCTAAAGCTTGCAATTAAAGCTTTAAGGAAGGTTAGGCGGAAAGCTGTAGTAAACATTTAAATTAAATGTTTAACGAAATTATTGTTAAAAAATCAATGATAATTAATGATAACCGATTTATATTTAATTACACGCTGAGCACCATATGAGGGAGGCCAAAACAATATGTATTGCGCAGCCGTGGAAGCCATATTTTAGGACTGCTCATCATTGTAAACTTTTATGTTTACCCATCAATTAATTTGAATGTTCATTAAACCTTTCCACTAAACCTTGCCTAAAGATTTAAATGCAAGCTTTAAGAAAGCTTTCCATTAAAAATTTATTCATAGTGGAGATCTATATCTTTATGCAAGCTTTCCTAAAGGTTGCAATTAAATCTTCCGAACATTGCACTTAATAAGTTTTAGGAAAAGATTAGGAAAGGTTCAGTGCTGCATGTGGGACATTTTGTTGAAATTTTTTGAGAAATTTCGATGTTACTAAACTTCTTCGCCCTATTCTTTATTTAGACGACCCTTAAATTGCAACGTTGTCATGTCAATAAATTTAACTCACTTTAGCCCTAGTTTAAACTTCTGGTTTCATTACAACAATAAATTCTCTAAATTAAAAGGACCTGTATTTTATGGTAAAGAGATAGCAATATCTAGTTCGGCAAAATATTTAGGAGTAATCCTGGATAGAATAGAAACGGTCTAGATTCTTGATTATTTTAGTTTATGAATTCTATTTAAACGATCTATTTAATTACTTTAACTACTATTATTAATCGTATTAATCCAAAATTTTTGATTAATTAATTTTCACACTGACGTGACGATGTTATCAAATTTAAAATAACGAAAAAATATATAAAGAAATGCAAAAAAAAGAATCCTTCGAGCCGGATTTGAACCAGCGACCTATGGATGTCTATATTTTAAATGAACCAACTACAGTCCACCGCTCTACCAACTGAGCTATCGAAGGTCGTTGTTATTGACTTTCTTCTTGTTAAAGTGCATTTAAAAGATGATTATGATGACCCCAATTCACTCTCGACTTTCACAGCCTCCCTTCTCCTTTAATCAATCGTGCCGAATCTTCATTTAATACAAGATACCAATATTAATTATACAGAAAAAAACGTTTTTTATTTTTTACGATTTCCGCCAATGCCGTGCAAGGTCAATTTTTTTTTCTTTTAATATTTTTCTGAATATTAGTCAGGAACTGTGTTTGGGATGTCAAAAAATTTACTGCGCAGGTGTAGATCTTTTAGTTTACGACTGCGCATCGTGACGAGTTTTCCCATAAACACAATAACATTGCAGGGTGAGCTTTTATGATTAAGCAGCAACTCTTGTTTTTCAATTGTTTATTTGTGAAGCACTCCGAAGAAAGCGAACTAACAATGTTTTGAATGTTCGTCATTCTTTATTCAACTAATAAACGGGACAAGCCCTTTGAATTGCAATTAAATATTAATACATTGTAATATTTTTTACAAAATGTAAAAAATATCAAATTAAAAGCTAGGTTAGCACTTTTACAATTTTGAATTCAGCAAGATTCGACGCAATGATGAAATAAATCTTGCTATATTATTTTCAAAAAAATTAACCTCATCACAACTGAGTTTGGGAAATACACAAATCAATTCTGTATAATATACGGCAACGATGTAGAACGCGAACAGCTGATTCCTTTGCGCATGCGTGGCGCATGCGCATTGCTGACTTTCTTGGGATTAACACAAGCCAGTTTGTGTTTTTCCCAAACCACTTTTGTGTAGATCACAAAGCAGACTTATTTGTGCGTTCTACAAAACAACGTTGCAGTTTTCACAGAACATTTTTTTCCGTAAGTCTACTCATCATATAGAGTGTTTACAGACATTAGTTTTATGAGATGTTACAGAATATGGTGAATAATTTCTTGTTCTTCTCAGGGGTACACATATAACTTTATCTCCTCTTACAGAGTCGGGCAGTTAATATGATTATTCAATAATTTATAGAAAAGAAGCATACCATCATAATGAAATCAGAGTGACAATAATGGTATATCAAGAAATGAACGCAAATTACTATAATCACGGGTGTGTCTGTCAAATGACAAATTAAGTTGCCGCGCAGCAAATCGAAGAAATCTATTTTGAACTCTCTCGATTCTTCTGATATAAGTACAAGAAGGTGCCCAGATGACAGAAGCATACTCTAATATTGACCTAACAAGTGTAAAATATAATAAAATATGTGACCGCTCATGGCAAAAAGTACCTTACTCGAAAAAAATCATTTTGGATTTTTTATGAACATTAACATTTTTTGAGTTGCTCTTTCATTTACGAAAGTCAGAAATTATTTTCTGTACTTATTTTATACTTATTTAATTTAATGTACAATTTTAATTTATCAATTTGACAAGTTAGCAGCCGAGATAAAACATAACCAATGAATTAAATTGACACAGTTTGGGTAAAATAACCTCAAAATGAAAAAAAACAGAATTGAATTGATCCAAGATAAAATTTATAAAGTTCAATTAAATAATAGAATGAAGACTCAAATAGAAGATAACATTAGTCTCTGATTTATTATTTGTATGCAAAAAACTACAAGTGTGACTTCCTGTCTGATATTTATATTTTAAGTTCGAGTTTAATATTTCATCTTTTTAAATGACTAAGAGTCGAAAAACTGTTGATAGTTAATTTGGGGTCATACTTAAATTACGTAACGCTTTTTTTAAAATTTTAAACCCCCACCCCCAAGTAACAAAATATTTAATACATTTGCGCCATTTTTTTGCTGAATGTAACAAAAAGCCTGACCCCCCCCCCCTTCCCCATTAAGCGTTAAGTAATTTAAGTATGGCCGCTTTCACCACGATACAATACTAAACATTTAATAAAAACTATTTTATATTGCAAATGATTAAAAAGAAAGCTTTTTTCTTGTTAAAACTGCATCCAAATTCCAAACATATATTCAAAACATTGTAAGAAAAGGAAGATGGATTCAGAATCATCGTGAGAAAATACGTCAAGAAATACTCTTGTTCTTTCGAATCCACAAGTTAATCGAATTTGTTTCCTTAATATTACATTATTAAGAAATGAATTTATTAAAATCAATTGAAAAAAAGGAAAAGAGTTTTGATTTTTTATTAAAATATTTTTAAAACGGGGTCAAGCTCTTTTGATAGTTTTTCTGTAATCTTACAAAATGTAAGTCTATCAGCTGATAAAAGCAGCATATTCCACATGTAACAACAAGCCATTAAGGTATTTGTCATATCGGAATAGTAATGTTCAAATGATAACGCTGAAACGCTGATTTTTTGTTATAATGTACAATGTTATATTATTTGACGTATTAGCAATAATTCACACACAATTATTATTATTTTTAAAAAAGAAATTCTTATGTTTTCTACCAAGTTTTGTCAGAAAAATGCCTTTCAATTGATTAAGTGATAGTTATAAAGTGTGATAATTAAAATTAATTTACTGAAATTATCGACCACTTGATATACATTTAAAAATTTATTATTATAAATAATAAAACATTTATAAATAAATTTATAAAACGACAAAAAAAATGTCAAGAAAATGACAGGAAAACTGATAGGAAAATTATAGAAAAATTATAGATAATATAACAGAAAAAATGACACGATAAATCTTTTTATTTACAAAAAAATTTTCATTTATTTATTCATAGAGCGGACGACCTTCAAGAAACATCCTGAAGTGTTAGTGAACGAGCTGACTCTTTATATAAAATAAATTCGGCCTCTGAATTGCGAGAAATGTAACAAGACAGCTCTACCTTGCGACGCTGAGCTGAACTAAAATCTACAAAGTTTTCGTCTGCTATACCCGGAAATATTTGAAAATGTCGAAATAACATTTTTAAAAACTATAAGAATTAACGAACAATTAATAAAATTGTTAAACAGATAACAAAAATAATAATTAAATTAAAAATAATAATTATTTAACTTTTTGTGTTTTCTTCAAACTTAGTCAACAATTTCAATTTTTATCGAATTTTAATAAACTATATCTTATTTTGTTCTTTGAAAGATTCTCTAGAGTTCTGTTTTGTTTGGTAATATATATAATATTTCGTTTAAAAAATATAAACAATAATATAATAATAACATAAACAATAAAGGAAAAAATGATAGGAAAATAATTTATCGTGTCATTTTTCTGTTATTCTGTCATTTATCTGTCATTTTCCTTTCATTTAACCAATAAATAATTATTTCATAATATTTATTATAGAATAATCCTAAAAGTAGGGAAATGTTTGGTAGAAAGGCGCATATTTTGTAAATGCTTATTAATTATCATTATTGTTATAAATTTTATTTCAAAATAAATAAAAGTAATTTATTTAAACAATTTGTAAATTAAATGTAATAATTACTGCATTGTTATAGATGCCTATTGATTATTAAAATTATAAAAACAAATAATCAAACTAGCGGACAAATTTTTCTTAAAGCGCTTTTGATTAATTTTGTTTTATGTCTTATGTTCACTAAAATAATTTTCATCATTAAGCAATTTATAAATTAAATTTAATTTAATTAAAATTAAATTAAATTTAATTAAAATTTAGTGTCGATTTCATTGTTTTCTTTTTAATTTATTTTATTTGTATCTAGTATACCTACCTAATTTCTATCATTAAAATCAATCGGGGGTTAAGGTGTACAGAAGTGAAACACAATAAAAATCTTTAAAATGAAAATTTATTTCATTACAATTTTAATAGTGATGGGAAAATGAGATTTGTGAGTCATGAATTGTGAAAAGGAAAAAATTTAAGATTTACACTTCAGATAAAGTGATTTTGAAAAAGAGATTTAAAATCTTGAACAGAGGGTCATCGGCCCTCCCTACTGCTGTGCAATTGAATGGGACTGGACGCCCTGCTGGTTCTTCTTGTTTATGAATTTGTTTCATATTGTTCAGATATATTACAAATAATTCTATGGCTACCGAATTCTACAATAGACGTCAGTGTGTTAATTGTAAAATTATAAAATAATAATAAAAATTATTATTATTGTTATAAAATAATATAATAAAAGATTCCTTCGAGCCGGATTTGAACCAGCGACCTATGGATGTCCATATTTTAAATCAACCAACTACAGTCCACCGCTCTACCAACTGAGCTATCGAAGGATGTTAAAAGCACAGTATTTTTCTTTTAGAAGTGCATTCAAAATGATGACCTCATTTTTCATCTGCCTTTCACCTTTTTCATTTGTTTGTGTATTGCTACCATTCCAAATTATTAAATTTACAATATTTGATTCATATAATTTCCTTTTATCTAAACATTTTTGTATCAAAATTTTTATATTTATTTTCTTTTTCATACCATTGCATTGAAATAACTTGCAATTTTTTAACTTGTTTGTTCTCACTTTAACATTTTGCAAAATGTAGTCAAATATAATAATTCTTCTAAAAACATTTATTCTGTGAGTAATTTCCTTTCAAATGAAGCCAAGAACGTAGAAAATATTTATTCACTTATTTAACTTATTTTGTTAATAATTTTGATATTTTTGACCAAATAAAAGTAAACATTTTTATTCAATACAAAACCAAAAAAAAGAAAAAAAATTTTTTTTTGTAAAAAAATAAAAAATAAATCATTTTTTTCATTTTCTTTGCTTTTTCAAATTTTTTAGTTCAAAACAATATGAGATATTAAGTCAAAACAGTTAAAAATAGTTAACCGAAATTGTTTAAACAAGTAATTGTTGTTAAATATTACTTTTTACCAAAATGCACCTGGAAGAACCCAATTTTTTCTCAATTTTTCAATTCGTTGCTCTGCGAATAAAAATTAAAGCATGCAATCACTATTATATTATTTGATTATTATTTCGACAATTGTTTAAACAAATAAATGTTGGTAATTATTACATTTTATCGAATGCACCTAGCAGGACGCAATTTTTCCTACTTTTGCAATTTGTTGCCCTGCACTGAAAGACTTTTTGTATGAAAAAATAATATGACGCAATCAAAGTTTGATATAAACCGTTTGAAAGTCGGGAAATCCCGGTACTCACTATAATTAATAGTATTTTCGTAACTAAATTT